>JAKTTA010000188.1:0-13334 GCA_030580415.1 Citeromyces nyonsensis
CAAGAACAAGAAGCTCATCAAGAAGCTGGCCAAGAAGTACAACGCCTTCGTTGCCTCCGATGTGCTGATTAAGCAGGTTCCAAGACTTTTGGGTCCTCAGCTTTCCAAGGCTGGTAAGTTCCCAACCCCAGTCTCTCACAACGACGACTTGTACTCCAAGGTCAACGACGTCAAGTCCACCATCAAGTTCCAACTGAAGAAGGTTCTGTGTCTTGCTGTTGCCATCGGTAACGTTGAGATGGAGGAGGACATTCTTGTCAACCAGATTATGATGTCTTGCAACTTTTTGGTTTCTCTGTTGAAGAAGAACTGGCAAAACGTCAACTCCCTGGTGATCAAGTCTTCCATGGGTCCATCTTTCAGATTGTACTAAGTGTGTAATTTAAAAGAGTTGCTTTTGCATCAACGAGTTTTTTTGTTTGTAATACTGTTTTTGTTCTGATTGAATCACCTTTTGACTGAGGGCAGAACTATTCCTCTAAAGGGAATGCTGTAGCTGAAGTATGATGTTCCACCATGAGGTATTCCCAACTTTTAATTCACATAGCTGCGAGATATGCTGTTGAGATGCTAACAATTGAGCGTCCATTTCGCAAGCTCTAATCCACCTGCTGACCTTAGTGAACCTCACCTATATGTGGAATCTTACAGGTGCCAGAATATGCTACCCTTCTGGTCTATGTATGTACATTATCAGATCAAGGGCCAGGTGAACCAAGTTATCGTAGAGTTGAGAATGACACAACTGCACTGATTTTACATTTTGCGATCCTTGCATCCGAGGCATTTGCCAATATTGTGAGCGATACATACTACAAAATATACTGGATGAAGCTATTTTGTGCTCAAGGCGATATGTTTCGCGTAGTAGGTCTAGTTAGATAGTCTTGGGCAGATAATATATATCCTGTTATATATATATTCCACTCCATGGAGAGAAAGAGAAGTGAAGCGGCTATAGCAGCGGCAAATGCTTGGGCTAATAAAAACAAGAGGGTCAAACAACAGCAGGAGGCGGAACTGCTGGACACAGACTGTTCCGACTCTGAAGTGGAGATAATTGAGGAAAAATCAGTCGAACCAGTCACCTCTCCCATACAGTTGATTCACTCTGTTTCTTATGGAAATACAACAGCCAATAAAGATACAGTAAAACTAAGTGATTTGGTTTCTCTTGATGGGCTTGTTAAAACTTTCCAATTCAGTTTTGCCATAGATTGCGAGTACCTTATTCCCCATATAAAGTCGAAAACCACTGAGATTGTTCTTGTGTGCTCCCAGGAGAATGCCAACGTGCCTGCTGACTATAAACGAGCCTTTAACATCAAACAGCTAGACGTAAAAGTGCCAAAGTTTGGCTCTCACCACACAAAAATGATGGTGAACCTGTTTGCCGATAACCACGCTGAAATTGTCATCTTGACAGCCAATATGACGTTGATGGATTTCGACGCCAATACGCAAATGGTGTGGAGATCTCCCAAGCTCCATATGAGGAGTGGAAACTCTCAGCCTGCTTTCAAGGGAGACTTTTTGGCGTATCTGAAGGAGTACGACTTTGATGATCTCTCGACACTTGCGGCGAAATTGGAAAAATACGACTTTTCTCAGGTAAAAGCAGACTTTGTTTCCTCTGTTCCTGGGAAATACCGTCTAGACAACGATAAGGTTTACGGATACGGTAAACTGTACGATCTGATGAAGAAACACACTTTATTTGCAGACAGAAGCAAAACCACAAAAATTGTGGCACAGATGAGCTCAATTGCATCTTCATTACAGCCTTGGAAGGCCGCCAACGTGTTCACGCATCTTCTTGCTCCGCTCGCAAGTGGAGGTTCATTCCCACTCAGTAACGGAGAAAAGTCTGTGCGCGACAGCATGGCTGCCCACTCGTTTGAACCCATCATTATTTATCCCACTGTAGAGGAGGTTCGCGCATCCCACTTTAAAACTCTAGGAGGGAACTCTATATTTTTCAACGATTCCAAAAAGCACGAGGAGGCGCATGTAGCGCTTGTGAGAAGGTTTCTCTACAAATGGGGGGCGGGGGCCAGAGACAGCGGTCGTGCAAAACTGGTTCCTCATTGTAAAACGTATACGGCCACAAGCGACAATTTCAAGTCCTTGGACTGGTTTCTCATGACCAGTGGCAATTTATCAAAACAAGCATGGGGTGCTCCCTCGAAAGGTTCACCAAACGAGTACGAGATCAAGTCCTACGAAGCTGGGGTGCTGATCCATCCGGCTCTATGGGTGGAGCGACCCAGCCTTGTTCCCTCGTTGAAGTCTGATACTCTCAGCACGTGCCAGAGAAACTGCATCCCAGTACGCATTCCTTACAGCATTCCGTTGGAAAAGTACAGTCTGCAGGACGAGCCGTGGAATATCGCAAAGCACGGAATCAACGAGGAAGATTTATTTCTTCTACTTGACCAAAAAAGGAGATAAAACTAGTTAAAGGTGCGCACTTTTTTCTGCGCCTTCTTATTCTTCTTGTTATGCTTCTTGTTCTCGGTGGTTTCCACCTTGTGGAACGGGGAGGAATAGGTTCCGCTCACGCCGTTCATCTGGAAAAACTCCTTGTCGAGCTCGTCTCCGGCATCCACAAGCGCTGCTTGCTTTCCTCCCTTGTTTGTTCCAGTTTTCGCCGACGAGTTCGCCGTGGCTGCCACATGGCCCGAGAACGTGAGCTTGGACAGATCCTTGGCCAAGTCTATCTCGGTGATATTCTTCTCCTTTGCCGCAGCAATGAGCTGCTCCTGCCGATTCTCAGGCAGCGTGCTCAGAGTGTAGAGATCTTTGTTAAACTCCTCGCACTGCTCTCTTGTCAAAGGCCCATCCTCGTCGGGAGGCGGAAACACGAAAAGCAGCTTCCCGTTGACATAGTCTTTAAGTATATATCGCGCTGCACGACTCTGATCTGCCGATCCGTATCCCTGAGTCATGTACCCACGCGCACGGCCATATGCCGTTAAAAGTTCCTGCGAAGTCACTTCTTCTGCTTTGGTGGGGATGGCGATACCGTAAACCGCCTCCAAATAGTATTTAGGAATTCTTTGAGCCACCAGCTGCGATGGAGCAGTGTACTCCCTCAGCTGATCGATCGGAAGCACGCCGTTGCACACAAGCTCTCCGTTTGTGTAGGCGAAATTGGGGAAGACCAACCCGGGACAGTCACAAAGAATCACCTTGTCTGAAAGCAAAATTGTCTGAAAGTGTTTGGTTTTCCCCGGAGTGGCAGATACCGAAACCTTCTTGGCCCCCACCAGAGCGTTGATAGTGGAGGACTTACCCACATTCGGGTATCCCACCAGCCCGATCTGCAGCTTGGGGGGAGAGTTGGCGGACTGTTGGTATAGTGGCTCGTTGGGAGCCGCGTCCATGAACAACTGCTCCAGTTCCTGCACCGTAATGATCCTCACCTTGTCGTCAACTTCAGTACTGTCGTGTACAACTTGGCCCAGTTCCTCTTTCTCAAGCTTGTCGTTAGCCTCGGCAGCACTGAAAAAAGTGTACTTGATGTTGTGAGCCTCAAAGTAATTTGCCCACGCCAACCTCTGCTTCACCGTCAACATGTCAGCTTTGTTCACCAGAAGCAGATTCTCTTTACGCTCGTCCAGCTCCTTGACGTACCTGTCGAGGTCCATGGATCTGAACAAAAGAGGGTTTCTGGCATCTACGATTTGAACTACAAGATCCGACCGCTCGATTACTCGCCACAACTGTCTCCACACTTCGATATTTCTTTCAAACGGCGTCAGAAGCAGATCGTGGTTCTGCTGCAAAGAAGCCAGATGCCGTCTCCAGTCCAAAAATGCTTCCTTCTCCATTCTATCCAACTGGAATTTAGTGGTTTCAGAGTCCCATGCAGGCCTCCTGGGTACAATCAAATCTTCAATGTGCTGTTTCTGGCGCTCATGCTTCTCTCTCTCTTCCTCCTTGGTCAATAGGTACGGGTTCTTTGTGGTTGAGGAATCCACCCGTATGATCTTGACCTGAGATCCCTTTTCCGCGGTGAAATCTGTATCAGCCAGTTCTGCCGTGTTGAGAAACTCGTCAAGCGCATTTTCCTGTGTCACAGAACGCAGCTTGACCCAGTCGGCCTCTCTCTTGTCTGTTGTGAATCTCATCTCTCCATCGGGCAAATACTCGATAGAGTTCTCCTGGGCACGTGCATTCTGAATAGTACGACCCAGACCTATTGTGTTTTTGTTCTTTCTGGCTATTGGCTTGGGGCCCTTGGGGGCCTTCCATTTCTTCGGGGGGATCTTCTCTGGAGGCATAGTGAATTAAACAAAAAAAAAAAAAAATTGGAAATTGGTTGAGACACGCTTAGAGGATGAGTCTTTCCCTACGAGCGTTTCCATGTAATGTTTTAGATGGAATGCCTGTGTGACAAGGGAGGTATGAAAATGGTTAATACTTTGCTGGGCTATGAGCTCACGTGGCTGCCTTCTATCAGAGGCGATAGAGGAGTGGCCCAGCGTAAGGATTGTGTTGTTCTCGACTGGGATCGGTTTCACTCTGATGGGCTTCGTCAATGAATCTTATCTAAGTATAGCTGACCATCGCGTCTTCTACAAAATTGAGCTGTTGCACTGAGGGTGGGGCCTTGATTCTTCAATGGTGTCATACCCTGTATACGTGTCGTTTTAGGTGTCGTCTGAAAGGACTGGAAGAGGCAATAGCCACTGTCTTGTTATCGGATCTGCCTTTTCATCTCTCAGTCCATGTTGCCATCTTTTCCTTCAAGTTGCGTTTCTCTATATCAAGAAGCAGGCTCTGAACCGCAATCTCAATGGGAAATGAGTTGGAGAAAGAGCTGCACTATTCGATCACATAACTCGACAACATTCTTGTGAGGATGTCTTTCATCTGATTGCGGGAAACTGATAACCTTTGCCTGATTTTCTTCGGTTTATCCAATGCCTTTCACTCTGATACGACAAACAGTATTGCCACGCTGAAGTATACAGCTCAGAGTTATCGATAAGGGGCTCAAAAATGATGCTTAATGTGCAGGCAATGGGACAGATGTTCCCTACATAATATGACGATTCACTCTTCTCTAACAATAGAGTGTATTGCGAGCAGTGAATTTATGTGGATTAGAGCCGCTAAAACAAGGTCACGACTCAAATTCTGATCTAGGGGCAGTACTCTGGACTTGAAACTAAAAGATACCACATTCCCAGATTATCAGAGTCCTTCAACCCTATTGGCCGATAAAAGTTTACTACCTAGGAGACATGGAGAACTCAATGTTGCAGTAAGGAGGGCCAGAGAAGAGATAAACTTGAAGTGTCCTGACTACATCAGCGAGAAGGCTTTTCAAAGAGAAGCGTCAAGGGTAAATTCCACAAACTTTTCTTGGTGGTTTGCTATTGACAACAGCATGGATAGTCAACCAATGGCGAGAAACGAGATTAGCAAAATTTGGTGGATCGGTCTCTGAAATAGAGAAGAGTTGTCAATTTCTCACCCCAACTTAATTTTTCTGTTTCTGAGGCAGTTCCAAGGGGACACAAACTCCTTCCAAATGCTTTCTCAAATTTACTTTCCTCTTCAGACAGATATTTGCTTCATATCAACTTGAAAAAAGCCACAGTTTGGAAAATAACGAAGAAGAGCGAGGCTAGTCGGTCAATATCCGTTACACCGCAAAACGTACCAGAACTCCTCACTTACAAGGTGCAGCTCAGTAAGATTCGCTTACTAACATGGAGGAGGTTGGATTCAGTTAGGGGATATCTAACGTACCCAGTTTTTGAAGGTGATATTCTGTCTTCAGTGCCCGCCATTACAAACGAAGAGGAAGGGTCGCCTGATGAAAATCACACAGTATGCGCGGCAGCCGTCACCTTTATCCCCGACTTTCCACGGCCGGCTTACAAATCGACAAAGAGAAATCTACAACGAAACATACCAGACGCTGAAGCTCAAGCAAGAGATCGACCGGTGGCAAAAATGGGTTGAGGTCACATCTCATCGAAGGAATATTTCAACTTGGAAAGAAACACCAAGATCTCAGTTCCTAGATCGCAATCTTTTATGACAAAATATTCCTTCATGTATTCCTCATGCATGTATGAATCTTTAATTATATCTATGTGAGAAGCAGTGTCCCGTTTTCGGTCATCGAAAAGCTGTTTGGATGCATGGCTTTATCCTCATGTCTCTTATCCTTCTAGTCTCACTTCCGATGGATGGAAGTCAAAAGGGTGACTGACTCTTCCTTCTCTGGACTAACCTAAAGTCTCCCTTCTCCCTCCTTATTCTCTCTCTTTTTCTCGACTTTATTTAGGATTTAAATGTTGTGGATTGACATATTCTTCTATTGCATTCTCAGATGTCGCTACGATTATTTCCGTAGGTCACCCATATCTTACTTTAGTTCCACTGCTGCTCACTGGACACATCGTCTCCACTCATACTAGTGACAGCCCTTGTATGGTAGACATGGATGTCTGAGTGCGACGAAGGGTATGGCTTGGATCGTAGCATCATTTGCTAGATGTAATGACAATTACAATGACATGGTTTCAAGCATGATTGACCACGAATTGCGAAGGACGAGGTAACCAAGCAGAGTATCCTAAAGCTGCCAAGTCAAAGGCCAGATCAGAACCCGATGAGGTCCATAATGAAGAAAAATAAGTGGCTCATAGGGATATTGCAAGTCAACCAAGCATAAAATTTCTATGGTTTTAGATGAGCAGATAGAGCAGATAAGGTGAATCAGGAGACCGAAATGATTCTTGATAAAAAATCATAGTCGGCGAAAAGAGATAGTTTCAGGTTTAGGGACTAGATGCATCGCACAGGCAGAGTAGGCGGAAATATCTTCTCGCTTGTGGCTTTCCAAAGTCTTATTGCAAGGACACTGCCTATTATATCTACCAGGTCACGCCCTGCTTTTCTTCACTCCGCTTTGGAGAATGTCAAGATAATAACCAGGTTTATGCCTCTCTTCCTACATCTTCTTCTGGAGACGCCTACGTTCGATAGTAGAAGTAAACCCATAGAGAGAGTAACAGAGAAGAAGCGTTGGCAGGAATGGGTACGACTATCAGTACTGTAGTATAGATCGATGAGAAAAAAAAAAAAAAATGCTCAGACAAAGGGTAGTGGGAGAAGAGGATGAAGTAAACATTGATGAAAATTTCTGATCACATATTTATGGAAGTGAATTTTGAAAAAATAGAGTAGATCAATGCTGTAGGCTTTATACGTTTTAGGCAGAACAATTACACCCATAACAGAAAAAGAAGAAAAACAAATGATCAAAAATAGAGACCGTTGTAGATGGTGCAAGGATCTACGCGAAAGTGTCCTCGCCAGAGTGTCCACGGAACTTGTCCTCAACATCCTCACATCCGTTTTGAGTTTGCCTATCTTTAAAAAGTATAGCGTCCGTCGCAATAAGAACCTTAAAAATCAAAGACTTTAACAAACTAGCAGCCTCTTGCCTTTTAAAAAGTTTTGAAAACTATTAGCTTTTCCTTTAGAGCTAGGTCTTTTGATATATGTCAAACAACTCACCTTCCATTTGTAATTGCCATACTGTCAAGAAAGACATTTTCGGCTTGATTTGGAACTGTTGGGCCGAAAGACGCATACCGGTAGTGATACATGGGATGCATCTATGCCTGGGATATAACCTCTTGAGACAAGTCTATCATTCACTTTCAGCGTTCCAGAAATGCTCAAAATCCAGGGCCATTAGACAAATACTTGAACCGAACAAAACAAATATCAGGTACTCAAGGTTTCCAGCGTCGCTCTTATAGCTTGTCCCGAACCTACTTCAAAATGTTGTCGAGGATTCAATACACCGTGTGTAGGCGTATAAAAAGACCCTGAAACAGAATGCAGGTGAAGATGCAATTGTAATGTAGGAAATGCACCGCTGACTTGTTTGTTTCTTCATCAGCCCAAAAAATTCCGTCTTGTGATTTCGAGCTCATGAGCAGCGTGAGGAGACATTTCGGTGAGTATTCCGAAGAGAATCAATCAGGTTCCACTCACCTAAATATGACTGCTTATGTCGATCTAAACGAGTAATGCGGCTACAAGTGGCTAGTTGAAATGTTGTCAATGCAGTCTGGACCACACAATCTCTGTGTGTATATCCCATATAGACATCTGAGGTTTCGGAATGGTGAACTAAAAGAAGTGGAATCTGTGAGAGCGTGAGCCTTATATTGTACAGCTATACAGGTTTGCACCATGAAATCAGTTCGCGGTCCAGTATTATAAGAAGTTAGAGGGGTACTTTAGTCGGTATAAGGCTCACGCTCCAACAGAATCAATTATGCAGTAGTCATCCATTTTGCACCACCCGATCTATGAATAGGCTGATTCCTTTGGGAGGCAGACTGTGTATGACTGCATATTTCCAAGAAAAGAACATCAGGTGAGATCAATATATCTAAAGGCAGAAGTAAAAACACATGACTGGAAGCTTTTCGGAAGCCTGGAACTATGTCAAATCACTGCTATCCGAAGCCATTCGAAAAGCTGAGACCAACCTACCCTTCAACGCCATTCAGTGAAAGTCAAGAGGCACCCTCTCTTAACAATCATGACTAACAGATTTCTGGAGCTGTGTGGAGGGTTCTATCAATGCAACTCGAGTAATGGAAATCTCTTCTTGCGATCAAAAAAGCACCTCTTGGGAGATTACTCTGTGTGTCAAGAAGATTTGGAGTCTGCTACTGTGGCGGTAGTCGCATTTAGGGCGCCTCTTCAGAGTATGGGGTCTAACATTTCCGCTTCGCTTCAATGATAGTAGTAGCTTGTCCGCCTAATTAAATCTATAAAGTCTATAGCGTATTGCTGGTTATCCACTGTCCCAATTCCTTACCGAAAAAATCAACAACCGCATCCTCATCTCCCTCTGCCAGCTGGTGTAAACGGTACACCAGGTCAAAGTTCACCTCCTCGTTCACATAGCTGTCATGCTCATAAGCCTTGTGGCTCATTACAAAGTTGCGGATGTATTTGGCAGTGGTGGGCAGTTCTCCCCTTGCCCGCTTCTCCACCAGATTCAGGTACGCATCTATGCGTTGCTCGTTATTGGGATAAGTCTCTTTGACATACCTACGAACCATTGGGAGCAGCCCGGTGAATGATTTCGACCCGCAAAAGATGTCGGTCAAGGACAGCTCAGAAACTTTTGCGTCTTTCCTTTCGAAGGGGTTCTCTCGCACATGGAAACGCTCCTTCAAGATAGCGTCTCTCGTGTGTGCTCTTTCCATGTTTTCCTCCACAAGGGAGATGGGGATGTAGAAGTTTGGTTTGTACTTGAGGATAGCCAACGCCACGAGAATGACAAAATCGGCAAATGCCGTGTTTTCGAAATCAGTGAGGGAGATCTCCATAGTGCGAAACTCAACCCTCCATCCTGGACCCTTTGTGTTTGAAGTCTTATGAGGCGGAGGTTTGAATCTGAGTGTTTGCCAGTTTGTTGACTGGATGTTTTCGAAATGGTCGTTGCTTTGTGCGTTATCCTGGTGAATTCTCTCGTTGAAGATGACTAGAGGATCGCGGATAAAGAGGTGGGCGAAATGGCGAGCGAGAACAGGATCGAAAAACGGCTCAGATTCGAGTTTTTCTAAAACCGTCTGGTTGATAGGCGGCTCAGTATCGTTGAACTCGTTTTTGAAAAATTCAAACCGCTCGCCGTTGTAGTCTCCCAAGTACTGGTCGATGGAGTCGTAACGGGATTTGGGAATCTTGCGCAGCTTCACGTCATCCATCACATTGCCGCGAACTTTGTGGTTAGGCAATGGTTCCACGTCCCTTTCAAAGGGCGTTCTGTCGTCCACACTGCCAGCGATGACATTCCAGCGGACATCCTGGTCTGCGAGAAACCCTCTGAATACTGGAGCCGCTGCAGTAAGAGCAAGCATCAAAGGAGCGATATTGGCCAACGAGTCATACAAATACCGAGCCTGATACACGTCACTAGCCTGCATGGTGACCTGCAAGCACGAGGAGCCCATTCCGAACCCCATAGCGTCCATGTATATGTGTCCCAGCTTGGCTGCACCCTCGTGGGACTCGGGATCGTGGTCTGGAAACAGTTTTCTCTTTGGAATGGTTGGATCCGGTTCATCAAGAGATCGTGTATTAACGTCCTGAAATAAAGGCACGTTTATAGCCACTTTGGACCCTCGGCGAGTACGAATGTTGGCCGTCAGCGTGGGGAACCTCACGTGACGGTTGATTATTTCGTCTGGCAAAAACAGAGATTGCGAAGCTGGACCGTTGGCGATGGCTTCAGGATAAGTGAAATTTGCGCATCCCATACGGGGGAAAGCGGTTAAAGTCATAGGTACGATGGTTGGGTCGGCCAACTCGCTTGATGCAACTTTTCTACGTAAAATCATATTTCTCTCCACCTCCACGAAATCACAAAGAGAGCGAACGGAAAAGGGGTGTAGTGGGGTCACCTCAATCATGTACCGTCCGTATTCCGGATGGAATAGAACATTATTGTCCTGGCATTTCTGGAACGCTTCTCCATCCTCTCCTAGTCTTTCCAAGATGGAGTCTTCGTCGATAGCGAGCTGTGCCGAATGGGCTGACGGATCAAGCTTAACCAGCATATACTCAACTTCGTCCCCCCACAAGAACTGATCCTCTTTCCTTGCCATGCCTGACTTGAACAGAAGAATCAACTGCTCTATTCCGTTCTTTCTAACGTGCTCGGCATACTCACGAGACTCCACCCACGGCAGCGGGGTTCCTAAAGACAGAAGCCCCATATTGTAGCGACTGCAGGTAAAAAATCAGTTGGCGGTTATAAAAAAACTGCGTGCGAAACGTTATCGATGCAGAGTGAGGTATATATGAGGAATCTAGAAATTGTTATTCCGGCTCTTTGGAATTTGATCTCAATGCGGGTTTTCTGATTGGACTATCGTCTAATCTCGTCCCGTGATGAATACAGAATATAATTACGTCTTGTCACGTGATGATTTGTCAGCAGTGACGGAGTAAGTGGATGAGGCCAGATAGGTGGTGAAGGAGTAGCCGAGGCCAGAAAAGTGAGTAGAAGATTCAAAATGATTCTGAAGAAAAGGCACAGTATCTATTTATTTAGTCTTTTTTGCCAGTTTATAGTGCAATGGTTTTCCCTAGCGGAAGAGTTGCCCAAAGAGGAAATAAGTATCGGAATTATGCCACCCTTTGATAGATAGGTTTTAGGAGATGGAGAATGGCTGAATACTAGAAGTTTCATTGGACAGAGAATATTATTAAAACTGCCTTTCTGCCGTAATGCGGCGATTTTGGGTCTGTTATTTGTGACTGCGTTCAACCGCTACAAGGGCGGCTGGAAGGGAGGCCACTAGGTTTCAAAAGGCATTCGCTCCTCCGCGTTCTTGGTAGTGTTTTTTAGCTTACAGAAATTCTATCACCGAAACTATCTTGTTAGAGACCAAGTAATCAAACCAGCCATTCTCCAGTTTGAAATACTTATTCTGGAGGAGGAGGAAGGAGTGTTTTATAGGTGCTCGCTTCTGATCAGAAGAAACCTTACCGAGACTATCTCCTTCCATGAGATCCGGAGAGATATCCTTTAGTAATAGAGGCACAGCAAATATGCGCAGATCTTTAGCTTCTTCAACAACTATGAAGAAGTACTGATCGAGCATCTCAGACATGTCACCGAGAGTCTGTATATCACCTAGTCTATGGTCGGTGGGTCTTTGTAACGAGCCATAAACTGTTTATCGTCGTAAAATAACTTCGGGAGAGGCCTGACCAGCAGACTGTCGTCGCGCTTGATTCTGCCAAAGTTGGAAAAGCTGCTCACCGGTGGTGAAGGGTAGCAAACCAAGCAGCAAGGTGACCGTACCTCACTCTTTGTTGTTTTGATGCGCAAATGTAAGAGATGAAGAAAAGATTTCTGTCGCAGTGATTGGAATGAGTGTTGGTCAATATTGTGAGTTGAAGAAAAACTCAGATACGATGAGACTTACCGTGGACGGTGCAAAAAAATTCGCATCTTGGGAGTGACTCACCCTCCAGGTAGGCAGCGTGGCCAGAAGTCAGGGTCATACAGCAACCGGAACTCTCCGTGGTTCTTGAGGTTAAGAACCCCGGCAGCAAAAAAGCATCTACAATGAGTTCCCTCAAGCTCTCTTCATACACCGTCTTTGTTTTCAAGGAAAACTGACAGCAAGTGTCTCACTCGATACAAATAGTTGCTTTCCCTAGGTCTCACCGGGAGCCATGACTGAGTTTAGAGACCAAAATTGACATAAAGTCAATGTGGCAAATGAACAATCCTCGAATACAGACGTACCAAGTATCCATGGCATGAATCAACTCGCTTTTGATTCCAACAGAACCGACTCCTCCCCAGTATTAGGATTTCCTCACACAGACTTCCAATGAGCGAGGTCTGAAACCAGTACATTTCACTGCTCAATTTTCTTATGCTATTTTTGGGTTGTACCACCATATCACATACTACGCTATGTCAAGTTATGATTGGAAGTAGGCCTCTCACAATGTTGATAAATATCACTTTTGATCTGGCACCTATATCATAAAAATGTACAGCTATAAAAATCATTTTCTTTTGGAACTGGTGGCAGCTTCTTAACTCGGCAGTCTTTCCTGTAAAACTTTGTCTTCTTTTAGAATATTTCAGTATACCCCAGTGAAAAGTGTATTTATGTAGTTAAGCCACTTGACCGGAAAGCCAGGATAGCTTCTCCCGGCGAAATAAGAATAATCAAGCTAATACAACAGGTGAGAGCGTGAAATACATTCTGGACCATTGGGTTGGATTGAAGAGGAATGAAGAGAGACTTTTATACCTTTATGACGAGGAACTGAAAGAGACTTTGAAGAGTTGAAAAACAGTGTTTCGTGTTCGACAAAGTGAATTACCAGGTGGATGCTCTTTGGCGAAAACGTTAATTAAAAAACAGAAGAGGGAAACAATTACCGGAACTTGGCAGACACGAAGAGAGGTTAGCAGAATTGGACAACTCTCACGAATGATTAAATGGCAGGGTGCACATCTTCTGTAATCAAGGTCCAGCACGGGCGCCCTTCTATATGATGTGTTTTGGGTTTCATCAACTTCTAGTCCGACGGTGTATGCAGCCATTCAAAATGTAAAACAGTGTGATCAATGTCGGATTATCCACGATAATACGATGAGACATCATTACACCACATTCGAATATCGTAAGATATTCCTAGGAAAGCTGATGCTTGCAGAAGATCAGGTGATTCCTCGGATGATTACAATCGAAGTATAAATAGAAGCTTACTCTAGATAGCTTAGTACAGCCAAATAGTACAAC
>JAKTTA010000188.1:17447-27866 GCA_030580415.1 Citeromyces nyonsensis
TAGTCAAGCGAAATGCTGGACACAATAGAACCTGCAGATATCGCGCTATGCAAATGACGTTTTGTGACGCTTTCTTTTTTTTTTTTCCGAGCCCACCTGCATGATGCGCGCCCTCCAAAAAAGAAACCAAACAAGGATCAGGAAAAACGGTTCAGCCGTATCGGGAGAAACCCGACTCAGAAGGTATAGGACCCGCACTGGAGTACACACCCTTTTAAACGAGCCTGATGTCTCTGCTATAAGACTAGCACAGACGGAATCAAGTGGTGGAGGGTCCGGATTAGGGTTTAAGCCGGCGTATTCCCGCATCTGGCGAGGTGCGTCAGCTGTGCATAATGTTTAGCAAGACTTAGCGACTTGAGTGTCTGATTAGGGATGCGGGGTATCGCGCGTCTAAAACCGTTATGACCTTTTTTTTTCTTTTCTTTTTACAACGAGCCACGGTGGTATTTCGACTTTGCTAGATTTGCACCGTCCACCGTCCATGCATAATCATGTGAAGGCAAAAATTCGGCCCTGGATCGCGCATGGTGGCCTGCATGAAATTACATAATTGATATTTGGCGGGCCGCGATTCTACTAACAATAGTGAGCAATTTTTTTGGTGTTTTTTTCTGAAAACGTCTTTTTCACTGCATTGCATTGCATTGCATGCTGCGCCTTGTGGTGAGGGAAAACAATGCACCCGTTGCAAACTTTGCTCAACAAACGATTCGCGGTACAAATTCGACAAGGCGGGGACTTGAGGCTGTGAATTTCTTAATTTTACTAAAACTTTTATGTGGACAAAGTTTAATCGCGGGAAAAAGAAATAAAAAAGAAAAAAAGCATGAAGATAACGCTCGCCCTTTGCCTGACAATAACCTCAGTAGCTCATGCACAAAAAGGCCAAGACCGAGCTGCAGGTATTTTCAGACCGTTTGAGCGTCGAGACTCGGGTTTAGGTGCCTCCGGAAGTGGATCTCATATCGCCACTACAGCTTCGTCGGAGTTCTTCTCCTATGACATGACAGATTTCCCGCTAGTAAGCGGATACTCCACTCGCTCAAACGAGCTTTATCCCACTTCAAGATCGGATACCGCCCAAGAATATCCGGAAGCTTCTACCAGTAACATGGGGCGGACGGAGAATGCGGCAAATGCCATTGTTTATCCCCGTCCGCTGAATGCAGGCTTTGCACTAATAGTGGCAATGCTATTATAGATTACTTTTTTTTATATATTTTGCTGATGTATGACACTTGAATAAAGCGCGTTTCTTGCATCTCGCTTCAACCATCTGCCCAACCGATGCTCTTTTGAAAGTGTAGCCAAAACCTTGAAACTCTGTCCGTCAGTGCGCTTTTTCCTCTCCTCCTCCTCCTCCTCCTCCGCTACGACCAACGACGTCACCACGCCGCGAGCTCCTTCGAGATCGCCCACCAGTGTAAAGCTTTTGAAATCAGACTCCAGTTTCCATACCTTGATACTGCCGTTCCAGGACCCGCTAACAAAAGTATCGCTATAAGGGATGGCGTGAATGCTCGTTATCCAGTAGGGCTGTGGTTCCGGTACCGCCGCGTTGTCCTTCTCGGCAGAAGCTCTCGACACATCGGCTGCCGGCTCAATCCCGTGAGCAGCCCTCAAGGTGAAGAGCGGCTTCTTTTTAGACAAAGACCACAGCGATATGTTGCCGTTATCGGAGCCTGTGACAAAATGCGTGTCGTCCATCATGGAAACACAGTCCATAGAGCCCTCAGCGAAAAAGCCAGCCTCTTTACTCTTCCTGGTATAGTCTCCTCCTCGGAAGGTTAACCGTGTTTCATCGGCAATCTTCCACAGCATGGCTGTTCTGTCGCGAGATCCAACAGTCACACACCGCTCCTGTCCCAAAGCCGATATACCCACCACCAGATCCTGATGGCCATACAGGGTTTCCAGCTGGGCTAGTTGGTTGATTGAATACGTTCTGATCTTGAGATCCGCACATGCCACGTATAGCTGGTCAGAGTTTCTGCGGAACGTGAGCGATAGAATTTCTCCCCTTCGATCCCGAATCTCAAGAACTCTGACGGGAGATAGGTTCTCGGTACTCCATACAATGAGTCTTTTATCGCGCCCGCCAGTCACTATATACTTACCATCGGGCGATGCCGCACATGCCAGAATCTCGTCACAGTGGCCGTTTCTATGAGGCTCCTTTTGGTTTAGCTGCAGAAACTGAACGCCTCCCTTTGTGTACTTGATTTGTTTTGGTTTTTTCGAGAAATCACTCACATCCCACTTGCACAGCACCATATCTTTGGACACTGTGAAGCAATACGGGTAATGCACAGCAACAGCAGTCATACTCTGGCTAAAGAAACGAGCTGTGTGTGATTTTGATTCCTTCACCAATAACTTGTCGCCGATAAACCGATGTATATTACCCTTTTGCTCAGCAACATCCTCCTTCAATCTCTTGGAAATGTTGTCCCTGTCCAAGTCTTCTGCGTCAAATGCATAGTTGTCCCCTTCAGTCTCCTGCTTCAGGTTCTCCAAGTACTGCTTAGCCAGCCGACGACGCTTGTCGGCAGCAGTTTCGTCGGCAAATTCTTCATCCGACGAGATCTCAGCGTCTGAGTCGCCAGCTTTGTCCGAGTCCAAAGAAACGTCCCCCTGATTGTCTTCCGACTCGCTCACATCGGAAATCTCCTCGTCATCTTGAGCGCCAGCCTCCTGTCTAGGCTGCTTTGAGCCACGATCCCTGGAGCCACGATCCCTGGAGTCGCGCTCCTTGGAGTTACGCTGCCGAATTGCAGATGGCTTTGAAATCCGCTTGCGCTTTCGAGACCCATCAGAAAGGAAAGGATCATTCACTGGCATCTCTAGTGATTATATTTTTTTTTTTTTTTTCCAAAACCTCCAAAACTTTGATTAGCACACGACTCATCTCAATCTTTACCGAACTAACTTTAGAAAAGACTTCTGGTCTCCTAGAATCGAGTAGATCTTCATGATTTCTAAAACGTCATTCCAGTTTTCCCGCCACTGTTTACTCGAAACGTACGAGTCTAGAACCCCCTTGTACTTGAAATGCAGAGCGTTAAACTGTTTTTCGAGATCTTCCCACAGTTCAAACCCATCCAGTCCCAGCTTGTTGCCTGATTGGGAGAGTCTTTGTATGGACAGGTACACAGTGGTCATTTCCTTGACGGCTGGAATATCCACTTTGGTACTCTGTTCTATCAAGTCACTCAATTGGTGAACCTGCTGGTCTTGCAGCTGCATGATTTTCCCCTTACGTTTGAGTTCTTGTAACTCGCGTTTGGCATTTAGCATCTGCAGAACTTTTTCTCGACTCGAAAAGAGGTTTTCCCTTGAGGTTTCCAATCTGTTCTGGTACGAAGATACATTCAGCTTCAAGTAGTGAATCAGATCAACCGATCCTTCGATGGAGCTTGCTTGATTGAGCAACACGTCGTAATCGTCGTTGACCACCTCTACGAGCTCTTTGTCGAGTGTCTTTTGTAATTTACTTAAATCTTGATGTAAATCGTCCAGGGCGGCGTATCTGTAGTTTTGGATCAGAAACTCATCAACCTTGAATTCTTTTCCACCTTCTTTGAACCGAGCTATAGAGTCAACAAAAGAGTCTCTTGTCAACTGCTGAGGATAGGGGAACTCTTCACCTGTGGTATCCATAGTTGGTGGGCGCACGACCTGAATCAGGAAGGTTTAAGCTTTAAGCGTAGAGCTGCACGCGTTAGGTTGAATAAAACCTTTTTTTTTTTTCTGAGTTTAAGCTAATTCCATGCACAGCGAACTGAAAAGAGTGAATGATGATTCTTTTGCATGCAGTAGATGATCGTTTCAGAAGTCTTAACTAGAAACATCATTACACCATGGTTATTCATCGTACCTGATTTGTATGTGGATTATGACTGATGTGATGTAGTAGTGACCTTGAATTTGCGGGGAGGACGATGAAATCCTGATCGAAGAAACTATTTGAAAGGATGAGTTTTCTAGTATCCACCTTGACCTTTTCGAATTGTCTTTAGGGTGCCTTCCACTGAATAAGATTCAAAGACGTGGTCTATCATTTGAAATGACATTATGGTTTGCCATAAAAATACAAAGGGTTCAATCGAAAGGTTTTACAGAAACAGCCTGAGTAAGCCAAAGTGGCCTTGCGATAATGTCTATAAAAACTGTTCAATGGCGAGCCGTCAAAGTGACAAGGCCATCAGAGGTCTAGCTCTGTGAGCCCAGCAGAATGCATCACACTCTGATTCTACATTTTATTCGCACGAAGTACTGCTTTTCGGTGCCAAAAATCATTGACTTTGTTAAAAAACACATCAAAGTGAGGTGAGAAAATCATTCTATCTCCTGATGTCCTAGAATCTTGATATACAGCCGCGATTAATCAATCAACCTGAGCGAATTGTCTCTCCAATTATCCATCTTGTGGTATAAAACCTCTTGCAGATTTTGCATATCCAAACGCAGCCACTCCACCTTATCTCATGTACGTCCAGATAAGTGTCTCAGCAGAGTGCAGATGGGTGGCGATCACGCATGCTTGAGTCCGGATGTGGACTCCCTTATGCACGTTGCCGTATGCGGTAACTTATCGCCAAAGTCCGCATTCGGCCTAATCTCTCTCTTTCGTGAATAGAATAACTATGCTGAGCCATTGAACCACTCTTAGGGAGGTTTGTATCGAGCCCAAGATAATATAAACAGGGTTATAAACCTCTTTGCATGACTCCATAGATGTTTATGGCTAATGGAGTCAATACAATAAAGCATATCAAGAGTGGTCTCACGTCATAGCTAAATGTTCAGATCAACTCTCCATACTAGCATTTGCTCACCCTCTGGTTGAGCCAGGACTGGTACTATGATATATGTCTGTGGTTGGTGATTATGGTTGACATCGATCTCTGGATGCATCGAAGGGTATGGCTTGATGGATAAAAAAATCTCTTGCAACTCAGCTCATTGTCTAATCACTGCCTAGACTCTCATTTCCGCTTCGCTTCAGTGCTCGTTCCTAAAGACGGAATGAAAAATGGACTGACGTGCTCACGCCCTGGGTCTTACCTTTGAGGTTCAGGTAACTGCTCCAAATATGTTCATCAAGACATCGACACCCTCAGCACAAAGTTCTCTGATTCTTCTTACTAGGGGAAGGTTAGAGAATGACATCTGGAACACTTTACTTCCAGAACCGGCCTAGTCGCCCGTTTCCACCCCGGGAACAGCAGACGCTTCCCTCAGCAGTTCAGGAACATGTCTCTTGATCACCCTTTTTAAACCCTTGATTGGATTGAAATGGTAATACTGCTTCGTGACGACACTAGCCAGAGCTCCCTTTTCCCTCGCTCAGAGGTGCTGGTAGTCTAAGTAGACCGTGCTTCGGTCGCGAGCCCTTATGGCATGCAACTGGGCTATGTACAGGGACACTTCGTCGTCGTTGAACATAAACTCTTTTATGAACTGCTCAAACTGCCACCCAGAAGAATAAGTCAGAACATATTATTGATCGCGGCTTCATAGATATTTCTTCACCTTGACTTTTGCCCTAGATCGAAAGCTGAAGAAAGAATCCCAAGACCTGGTGCCGATCAAGATCAAGATGACGCTCGTGATGATGAAACATAGTGGGTGGGAACGATCAAGGAAGGGCAATCGGCACCGCTCTTAATATCTCCCACATTGACTAGAGCTATCGCGCAAGAAAACGGCGATAAATTTCCTGTCTTCTGCCTTCTCTTTATTTGTTTTTGAAAGCTGAACTGATAGAGATGCTCTCCATGAGGAAGATATGTAAAGAGACTTCAGATCAACTAGTAGCGGAGGTGTTTGGCGGAAGAGTCTGCCGGCGCAATAGGGCCAAACAGATTCACGTCACTCCACAAAAGTCCTAAAACTTTAGTTGCCTTCTCAAACAGCGCATTGAGGCGTTCATTTGAAGTAGAAATTTGGCAGTCTCAAAGCTGAGGAGATTTTTGAACCATCAGAGTAACAGCTGATGGCTGTCGTCCCTTAAAAAGCTATCTCAAAACCCCAGCGCTGCCAAGAGGCTCAGGCGGACCAGAAGAAGCACCAGAATCAGAGGACTGCAAAAATGGAGTAGATTGTTTGTTCCTCTCACAACTCTTTCTTGCTTTCTCAAGCTTCTGGTGACACCTACGCTTTACAGCAGAAACAGCAGAAACAGCAGAGATAGTACCAGATCATTGATCATTGGAGGGAATAACAGAAGTGATTTCCGCATTGGAAATGGTCTTTGTCATCATTGAAACCGTAGGATGACAAGTAAAATTCCCAACAAATTTCAAAGTCCACAGAAACGTTACAGAAATTGGAACTTGTAGACGCGCACAACAGAGATGGAAAAAGTATAGCTTCTCAGCTCACGCTTCTTGGCAAAAAACAAAAAAAAAACTCCCACATGCTATCCAGCTCTTACCACTCCCTCCAGTGTTCAGTATAAAAACCATTATCAATAGATAGTTCACAGAGTAAACAATCCTCTAAACAGAATTTATGTTATAGAAATATTTCTCAAAACACACTCAAAACGCGCTACGCGTAATGACAGTAGAACCTCTAGTGCAGAATGTGTTCCACTCTGGGAACTCAAGGGTTTGCTATACCCAGCAGGGAGAGGATCTTGTTGTTTGTGGCAGTGAAGGTGTTTTGAAAATCTTTAGCACAATCAATACCGACGAGGAGCCCAAAGTTCTAGACGTGATAGAATCAGCATCTGCATTAGCGGTTTCCAAAAACGGCAAAACCGTTGCCGTTTCCTCTATAACGGGGGAAACCGAGGTTTATGATGTGGAGAGCGAATCTTCGCGCAAAGTGGCGCGATCTGTTTTGGCATTGAGAGACTGTGTCTTTACGCATGGAGACTCAAAACTAATAACTGGCGGTGACGACAACGAAGTGATTTTAGCAGATTTACATGATCTATCCAACCAACGTAAACTGTCTGTCTCGTCTGAAATCACAGCCATTTCGTATAATTCTGTGGCCGATATAATAACGGTTTCCCAGTCATCTGGAATTCTGGAAGTTTTCTCGCTCACAACGGAAAAACCACAACTCATTACCAAGATCCATGATGTCATTCCGAAAAAACTCTTTTTGGAAGAACCCGAAGAGGGCAAAGTGCAGGACGGGAACCGTATTTGTACAAAGCCCGATTGGCATCCAGACGGAGAGATGCTAGCGATTCCCTCGAGAAATCGTGAGATTTGCATTTTCAGCAGAAACGACAATTTCTCTCAGCAATCCACAGTCTTGAAAGGTGCTCACGAACGGGAGATTTTAGATGTAAAGTGGTGCCCCGATGGCGATCATTTGGCTTCAGTGGGGCTGGATAACGCTTTGGTAATTTGGCACGTTGCCACTGCTAAAGTGTTGAAAAAGTTTCAGATTGACGAGACACTGCTCAATCTCTCGTGGGGTAGAAACAAGGACGGCTCGTTCGACATCGCCATGGGGGCCGTCAAGGGCAGTGTAGTTAAAATCGCAAAACTTGTAGAGCCGCGCATCACTGAAAAGGAATCAGGAGGACTCTTCGTGAGTGACGACGAATTGGAGGCTGCTCCGGAATCTCCAGACCCTTTTGAAGAAGACCCGGAAGATGATTTCATCATTGATGACGAGCAGCCCTCAGCAAAGAGACAGAAAGTCCAGTCACAGATTACCGTTTCTCCGTATTCCCAGGGTTGCACCCCGTGGCTGAACGATCGACGGTACATCACCATGAACTCTGTAGGATACTGTTGGGCCGTTCACCACGAGGGCTACCAGACTGTGACGGTCTCGTTCTTCGACAAGGGGCAGCACCGGGAGTATCATTTCAAAGACGTTTTCAACTTTGATCTCGGTGCTATGACGGAACAGGGAGTCGCACTTTGTGTGAGTGGTCATGAACAGGGAGAACCCAAAGTTATGTTTAGGTCACACGAGTCTGCTGGAGACTCGTGGGAAAAGACGATATCCTGTGCCAAGGGCGAGTTTATAACTTGCGTGTCTTTGAGCGAGAACCTCGTAGTGGTAGCCACTTCTTCTGGTTATGTGCGCAAGCTCAATCTGTTTGGGGTAATTCAGGCCATTGAAAAGACAAACCCAGTAGCGGCTGTCATCACCAATGTGTCTCACGTCTTTACCGTCACTTGCGGAAATGGCGGGTACTCCTACCATCTTCAGGACCACGACTCGCGATTCTTCCAGCGAGATCTGGCACTTCCTTTGGAAAGCATAAAGAACTTGTTCTTTTCAGAGAACGGTGATCCGTGTATAGTGGGGCAGGAGGAAGTACTTTTAATTCTCACAAGATGGAGGGACCCTCTTCAAGCGAGGTGGATTCCCATCTTAGATACAAAGCAGGGACTGCTCAACATTGGGGCTGTGGGAGATAATCTATCGTGCTGGCCACTTGGTGTGGTTAAGGACCGTTTGAGCTGTATTGTGGTGAGGGGGAACGCGATGAACCAGCTTTATCCAGCCTTCCCGCTTCCCCTACCTTCTGAAGTTCCTATACGGGTTCCTGTGAATCATACCAAGAATCTGGGCGAGGGAGATTTGGACAACGACCCGGAAGAGCAGTACGTGAGATCCAGGGCCATGGGAGAGCTGTTGAACGATATGATATCGGAAAATCAGGATGAGGATAGAGACATGGAGGAAGCTCAGGAACGGCTGAGCGAGTATGCAGTTATGTACGATCGTTCGCTTTTGCAAATGTTTGCTGGAGCGTGTAGCGAGCAAAACAGTAAAAAGGCTTTGATGATTGCTGAGGAGCTGAGAGAAGACAAGGCCCTGGTTGCGGCAAGCAGGATAGCAGAGAGGATGGAGCTGCTACAGCTTGTGAAGAGGTTAGGAGAGCTGAGAGATGGAAGACAGTCATAGAAGAAGCAGGTGGTGCGATGGTACAAACTAGATGGATATGTAAAAAAAACTCCGTCACCTTGGAGAAATATTCGCAAAGAAAAGGTTGTCTGTTGAATGGCTGAGGCGGCAGCTGTAGGTTGTTGAACTTTTTGATCTTGGCTTCTATGTATTCATTTCTGTCCACTCAATGGCATAAGAGAACTGTAGAGGAGAAAGTCCCAGCATTTAATACTTTTATGTTGATATGCTTTAGGACTGCACGAGAAAGTCTTTCACGTGGATGATAAAATCAAGCTGTATCGCATCTCAGGACTCACCTATCAAGATGACTGGAAAGTATGTATATGGCTCGTGTATCAAGAACAAGCCTACTGACTCTGACGTTTTTTCGATTGGATTAAATGCTGGCGATGCGGTTTTCGTCCTTGTACACAAATAAATGAGCCTGCTCAGTCTTCTATTGTAGTCCTAGTGACTTGCACGACCAAACAACGACTAGAATGACTTTGCGAGAGTCACAGCCATCAAAGTAACAATCTCATGGTATTTCTGGGAGAGGTATCAAGTCTGATTGAGATCAGTTGTAGGCTTTCAAGCAATGTGTATCATTGTGTGACTTCTCTTCTGTACATTTTTCGCAGGTAAAATAAAATTCTAAAAGGGTCCGACAAGATCAGGCATCGAGATGGCTTTAATGACCGAGGGGTTTATGTCAGATAAGTTGTATCTTTGGCAATTTGATTATGAGAAGGATATTTCTCAAACACTCTTAGTCAAAAGATGACGCTTTCTATGTTTCTTCAATATTCTGTGTCCTTCGGCTATAAACTACTTTTGAATTTTCACATTGTGGCATTTCGGTAATAATCAGAAATATTGAGGATATAACATTGAGAATATATATGAAATGGAATTATATAGTAGAGATCTGATCTGATCTTTAAAGATCCAGATCCCAGCCCCTGCTCAAGGTCCAAACTTAAGAGATCCAATCAAATTCGATCAAATCCGGGGGATCTGGTGAGCTTTATTTGAAAGGTGGAAATAAGGTTTTAGAAATACCTGCCAAACTTTGAAGTCCCAATAACATGAAAGACAGTCCTGGAAGCTGTCAGTGCTGCGGAAAGGGATATACTGTCTAAATTTGGCAATACTAGACTTTACGTATAGGTCAGGATTGAGACTTTGATCAGGACTTTTTTGAGTATCATGCCAAACCTGTACTATGTCTCCTCTAGGCATAAAGCCAAACTTGTTTCCCAAAAAAATGCCTTGAAGTAAATATCCACAAGGTTTTCATGTTCAAGAAGTTGCGCCACTTATAGGATCCAGTAGTGATACTAAAAGTGTCAGCATAGGAGTAAGTAATCAATTAAACTACTAACGACAAACAGCAATGTGCTATAAATCCAATTAGCTATTCCGCAAAACGTCGGAGGAAGGATCAATGGAAAAACACCACCTTCCAGGGAAGTAAAGTAATGGCGGAAATAGTCAGCTTCCTAGAAGGGATGATATGAGCATAAGTCTCCCTTCCGCATA
>JAKTTA010000188.1:27886-88254 GCA_030580415.1 Citeromyces nyonsensis
GCCAAACTTTGAAGTCCCAATAACATGAAAGACAGTCCTGGAAGCTGTCAGTGCTGCGGAAAGGGATATACTGTCTAAATTTGGCAATACTAGACTTTACGTATAGGTCAGGATTGAGACTTTGATTAGGACTTTTTTGAGTATCATGCCAAACCTGTACTATGTCTCCTCTAGGCATAAAGCCAAACTTGTTTCCCAAAAAAATGCCTTGAAGTAAATATCCACAAGGTTTTCATGTTCAAGAAGTTGCGCCACTTATAGGATCCAGTAGTGTTACTAAAAGACCTCTTCACATTTGCAACTCTCTTCGTCGATGGAAGTGATTCGATCTCGCCAAGCAGCAGGAGATACCTCATTTCTTGTGCTATTGGCTGCACTGAGTAAGTGTAACATATATTACTAACTACATGCACGTATGTCATAAAGCCTGTCTGTGGTCCAGTATATCGCTTACTGGATAAGAAGCAATAAGAGGTATGTATAAAAACGCCTGCTTCTTTGTAGAGACTACTTTGAGTATATCTACGGAGAGAGTTAGAACTGAGCAACTGTCTACTCTCTTAGCATAAGCCCATTGAAGGAGCTGCTCCACTATCTATGGATAGTTGACTACATTTCACTACTGGTGTTATGTATGGGGTTTCGTAATAATATCTTTATACTGGAAGGCCGGATTGGCCCGCGACTGCTTAGACGCAGTCCAAACCTTCTAGGGTAAGTTTTGGTCGGAGGCATCCGATATTTGATTCAGGTAGCTTACAAGCTATTGCGTAATTGCGCATATCACCGTATGCGCGATGACGTGTGTTTAACAAGGGTTGTGAAACAGCAACCATTTGTACATGAATCTGTTGCCTGATCTGTACATTCATTGGTCTAGACTTCGGCAAACATATGCATGGTGCCTGATCTGTCTCCCATGCGTTTCAGACTTCCGCAACAACGGAAAGGGGGAATGGCGGCTATGCAGACAAGGTAGACATATAAGGATGGGTTCTCGCTGTTTTATTTTAAGGATTATCACATACGACAAAAGGTCGATTCTGACGAACAATATCCATCAATCGAATTTCTTACCCTAACAACGGAGTTTCATACCCGCTGACATGTGCCTTTATATCCCCTTCGCTAACAAAGGTTGTCCTCACCTTCTGATTAGATTTAAAAGCCAAATGATGCTGTTGCATTTCATTAGATAATGTATCAAGAGGTTTATGTAGCTTTTGCTCACCTTCTCCTCTTGGCGGCGAATTTCACTATAAAAGGTCTACTATCATATCAAGGTGTAAGTCGTAATTGCTTTCTAATGTCACAAGAGGGAAAGTGTCCGATAAATCAAGAATCTTGGTGAAGGAGGCCGTATCATCATCCACTGATACAGAAAGTTCAGCAATTCAAAGGTTATCAAGATCTGATATTGACCTGATCTTGACTTGTGATAGCTCCTCTTTGTCCCCCATGAAGTCAAAAAGGAAAAAAATTTGGTAGTGAGAATCAAAGATAGTGTAAGGTTCCACGCAAAAGTGTCCACTGAATTTGTCCTCAAATACATCCTTACATCATCTGTGAGTACCTATGTTTTAAAAGTATAGCTTCTCAGCTTACGCTTCGTCGCAAGTAAGAGTCTCATGTCGAAAGCAAACTTCTTGATCAGCGTGCACAAGCCGTATTATTATCCATTTTTGGTAGAGTTTTCCTTGGATAAAAAATCCCTATTACAAGAACGCCAATCGTGTCAGGATTTTAGCTTACGATATCGAGTCCGGGTGATCAAGGCTATAGCCCAAGAAGTAGTCTATTGAGTGGGAGTCAAGTCCTGATATGGCCTAGTGAAGGCTTCGTTTAGTTTGAACCTCGAATTTGGACACTTACGCGTTTCGATATCCCTCACTTGAAGTTACACAAACGGATTTCCGTTCTCTAGTCTTCAATACTGATGTTGCCATGACTGGCATTTCTACCTTTCTACTCACCCACTTCATCTATATGAAGCTCACTCTTCAAATCAGTCAATCATGATTTGAATGAATTGTTTCGGATAAAGTACTATTTAGTCAGACTACACCCCGTGCCCGACATTTCAATCCTATTAATCTGCAAAAGAGGTAGAACTTACCGAAAAGACGATGTGCGTAAGTAATACTGGATGAGCTCTGATTGAAAAACATTCACCCCGGTATCATTTCCTTGAATTCTAAAAGTCTGTAAGCTCGAATCCCCTTCGACTCCAGAGACAAGGTGAGATAATACTACTTTTTCATGTTGAGCGTGGTCCCTTATGACGATACTCGTGCCTACATAAAGCGGCTGATACAGCATTCGGTTTCATACTGTGTTTCAGATCACCGCTTTCTTCTCTTCTTCCCAGCATTGGAGACTCGATCAATCTCCTGCTGGGAAAGAACAAGCCCATTTCTTGTACTTCTGCCTATACTGTTGATCTTGAGACCTCTATCTCTCAATTTATTCGAGCTCCCCTTCTTGGTTCCATCTCCCAGACGATCCACAGAACTCGTGCTTCCCCTGCCGGCGTTCAGATCGCGCAGTTTCCCCTTTTGCACCTTGCTCAGTACCACACCAGCCTCCTTGGCTTCTCTCTCGTACTTTGACACTTTGCCCTCGCGCGATTTGATCATACCCTTACGCATCGACATGGGCATCTTTTCAAGTCGTGGTTTCATTCCATTATGAGCACCATTTACCGAGGCAAGATTCTTAAACCTAGAATCCAAAGCGCGAACCCTCGATTTGCCCGTTGGGTTATCATAATCAATTGTGCGCATTGTAAGTTCGGCTCCAGAGTGACGTTCTCCGTGAGAAGCCAAAATATGAGACTCTTCAAGCAATCTCTGAAGAGCTATGTCTTTTTTTATGTCATCCGGTGAGTCGTCGACTTTACCGGTAGATTGAGGAATACTGTCAATAGACTGGGCTTTGCCTGACTTCATCAGCTTTTTTTCCTGTTTCGATTGTTCGTACGGAGCTGAAGCAGATGATACTGTGAACTTTACAACTTTTGGTCCTTGTGGTGAGGCAGCGAGAACTTTGGTTATGGAATCAGGCTCTGAAGGTTCATCACCCTCTGATTTACCATCAGATGAATCGGATTCCGACTCTGAAAAACCAGCAAACTCCTCCTCGGACTCTTTTTCTATGTCCTTAGTCTTGTCACTGTATCCAAGAGACTCCAGAGATCCGAACTGTGCCTCAAAGTGCTTCCTCTGAGCTTCTAGGTAATCAGACATATTGAGAGAAAAAAAAAAAGTTAGGCGAAATTATGAAAATGCCCTTGTAGTTTGTAAAAACAATGATATAGCGGAATCCAATTCTATCAGAGTTGGCTCTTGAGATTTTGCAACAGTCTCGGAAAAGAAGTACCTTTTACACTGAGAGGCACCGTTATGTGTTTGCAGTCTTGGAATGGCCCTTCTCGGCCACCTTCACAGCTACTTTGTGGGTAGTAGTATTCCATTTTCATAGGTAGGTATGTTTTAGAGGCAATAAACGAGCTTAGTAAAGCTCTTCTGGAATGAATTTATGACTCCTAATTTTTTCCATGTCAAGAACTGGATAACTACGGACCCTCGTGCCGGGAATGCCAGTGCCTGGAATGCCAGTGCCATTGCCATAGCCGACATAAAGGTCAACTGGCCAGGCATCCGAATGTACTCTTCTCTTTCAAACCGTGGCAATAATGATGCCGATTCACTAATGGTAAAGCTCTCACAGCGTGACATGTGAGAAAGAGAGTTGTGGTATAAATCGGCAAAATCATCAGACAGATCCCACAATGAGTGCTCTAATCTGAGCTTGCCTCAAGTAGAAGAGCCATAGTTTGGTGCTTTGAAAGTTTCTCGAACAAATAGTTAGAGAGATTGATGGTCTGTGATTTATGGTATGGGGTGACTGATGGTTATTTTGGAATTTCACCAAATTCAGGGACAGAAAAGAATGCCCTCCAAAATGACAAAATTTCGGGGGTGCATCGACATACACTCTGGGCAAGTGAAGCAAATCGTTGGGGGAACACTGTCTCAGGACGACAATACTTCCCTTCATGACAAAAACTTGTCTACAAACTTTGTTTCGACGAAACCGGCTTCCTACTACGGCACCCTATACAAAAACAACCAAGTGTATGGAACACACGTGATCAAACTGGGATCTTCCGATGCGAATAACAAAGCAGCCTTAGACGCCTTGCAGAGCTGGCCTAACCATATGCAGATCGGTGGTGGAATCAATATAGACAACGCACAAGAGTGGTTGGATGCTGGGGCAGATAAGGTTATAGTAACCAGTTGGCTTTTCTCCTATGGCGAATTCGACTTTGAGCTTTTAAAGAAACTGAGCCAACGTATTGGCAAACAGAATTTGGTTGTGGATCTAAGTTGTAGAAAGGTGGTTGAGAGTGATGAAACAAAATGGTGCGTTGCCATTAACAAGTGGCAGACTCTTACCTCCACTTATTTAGATGCACAATTTCTTTCAAAAGTTGCAGAATACTGTAGTGAGTTTCTAGTTCACGCTGCTGACGTCGAGGGGCTATGTAAAGGGATTGAAGACGAGCTAGTGGTGGCATTGGGAGAATGGTTCAATGGAACCCCTATAACTTATGCAGGTGGTGCGAAAAGTATTACCGATTTAGAAAAGGTGAACCAGCTGAGTCAAGGCCATGTGGATTTGACTTTTGGAAGCGCTCTGGACATCTTTGGAGGGAAATTAGTTAAATTTAGGGACTGCTGCGCATGGAATAATAAATAAAAAAGTTTCTCAAATCGACCTTTTTGGCCGTATACCAATTTCCGAAAATAACCAATTCCCAGTCTTTCTTCCCTTTTGGGCAACTTTGATGAGCCACGGTTTGAAACTGAGCAGTATACTGGCCCACAGAAATCCTTGCAGAAAGGGCATCAGTATCTGTTCCTTGAGCACTGTGTATATCACAATGCCAGGAGTTATTATGGGAAGCGCATCCTTGGTTTTGGCTTCGCCGTTGAGAGAGTTTGCCTGAAGGGATTTCCTGAATGACTGTTCGAAGCGAAGATCTGGTATAGCTTTCACGTTCATTGTGTAAGGATGTGAGGGTGGAAGAAGTTTACCCTGAAGCGAAGCGGAAAGATGAGATGAGAGTGATTTTTTCTTTTTTCTCCTTCATGGCGTCCGCTGAACTTCTCGAATGACGAAGAATAACGATGGGTGTTGGCTTCAAGGCTGTGGAAGAAGAACGTTGTTGTGTGGTCTAAAAATGGCTCTATATAGCGGTAGCCAACATTCCATTAGTTCCAAACATTATGTCTCTATTTGTGTGGCTGAGTGACATAGTATGAATGGCATTTTTTATATTCTGAACCGCAGCGAAACCTTGAACTTCTTCCTCTCTAGTATATGTTAGTTTGGCACGATAGTACTGGTGTCGTGGGCAATTTTTGGTTGACTGTTTTCTGTCATATACAGCGGTCTCTTTCTGCAGGGAGGCTAAATTTTAGAAAAAATCATGGCTTGCTCAAGAAGCAATCACTAAAGGCTTGATTGACGTTGAAAGACTCGTGATCATGTGAGAGGCAAGCCAGTGGAGATCCCAGGTGTACCACAGTCGAAAACAGAGTCAACCTGAAGTATTGAGAGAGAACTTAAGGATGTCAATGAGAGAGCTTGCTGCCCGCGAGACGATGATTTGCAAGTAATGACAGCGATTTTTCTTTTTTTACTAATAGGTGACTCGAAATCTGAATCTGAAGAAGAGTTTGTCTGCTCCATTGAGTGGCGCTGTTTAGAAAAGCCAGTTGTCTTTGCAAGAGGTTTCATAATCAGACTCTTGATTCTCATTGCAACTTATTGCAAATCCTTAAATTGATTCCTCAAATATTTCCTGCAGCAGCTGAGAAGCACAATATCAATGCGCTTTTTGAATATTGCCAGGACACTAATGCAAAGCTGTAAAAGATTATAAACAGTCTGAAAGCCAAAGGTTTTTGTCGTCGAATAGATGTTCCACACTCTAAAACCACCTAGTTAGAAATTTCGCACCCACACACCACGCTAGAACATGTCCACTGAAAATCCCAGCATCACCATCAGAAAGGCAGCGCGGGACGAAGTGGATTTCATAATGAACGATGCCGATCTTTCGATGGCAAACTCGCTTCGTAGAGCGATGCTGGCAGAAGTGCCCACTCTCGCTATAGACTTGGTTGAGATCGATATCAACACTTCGGTGCTAGCAGACGAGTTCATTTCCCATAGACTGGGACTCATTCCTTTGGAGTCCGACGACATAGAGCAGCTGCGGTATACGCGAGACTGCACGTGCGAGGATTACTGTAACCAGTGTTCTGTAGAGTTGACACTTTCGGCCAAGTGCAATACGGACCGCACGCAGGAAGTTTACTCGAGAGATCTTGTGGTTATCAATAACACGGGGCTTCGTTTGGGGAATCCTGTCATTCGAGACGAAGATCAGAATGGAATCCTTATTTGTAAGTTGAAACAACACCAAGAACTGCAGCTCAAATGTATTGCGAAAAAGGGAATCGCCAAAGAGCACGCAAAGTGGTCTGCGTGTGCAGCCATCGGGTTTGAGTACGACCCATGGAATAAACTGAAACACACAGATTTTTGGTACGAGACTAATGCAGAACAGGAATGGCCCAAATCCCAGAACTGCGAGTGGGAAGAGAGGCCACTTCCGAATGAGCCCTTCGACTACACCGCCAAGCCCAACAAGTTTTACTTCAACGTTGAAACAACGGGATCCTTGAAGGCAAACGAAGTTATTATCAAAGGTTTACAGGAGCTGCAGAAAAAACTGGCAGACGTGGTGTTGGAACTGAGAAATATCGATAGCAGGATCACCGCAAGAGGCCAAGGTACGGTTTACGGTGGTAACAGTGCTTACGAGGGTAACGGCACAGCCTACGGTAGTGGTACGGCTTATGGTTCAAACGGCTTTGGAAGTGCTCCTGCGTTTGATGATTATTGATTGTATAGTAAGTGGGAGAGGAAGGATGATTCAAAAAAGTGTTGATAGCTTTAAAATATATGTACACTACATATCAACACAAAGCGGAATGTAAGAGAAGGAGTGAGTAGTCAATTATCAACAAACTGCCATATCGTGATGGGAATGTCTAAATGATAAGATACTGTCATCTTTTTTTGTTCTTCCTCCTTTTGGTTCTGTAAAATATAACGGAAAAGCACTTTATGCCTCTCATGTTGACCAAGATGACTTGCAAGGATGTGAGTATTCACTTGAAGCACTTATTAAACAATTGGAACACAGACAATTTCCCTGACACCTTACACCATCTACAAACTTCTTAAAAAATCATCATTTTCTTTCTCCTTTTTTTATTCGAAAAGTAATCTGATATGCCTGATAAAGCATACGGCTGCAATCCTTTGTTCTGTTTCAAAACTCACACTTATCGATATGCATTTGGATCAACATCCCTTCATCTGGTTCTCCCACTACCCTTTGAGTGAACATCCTTACATTCGGTTTTGTCTATCTTCTAAACGTATAGCATTTCAGCTTACGCTTCGCCGCAATCATCAATTGTGTGGTTCTACTTCTCCTGTCTCTGCTATAGAGCGTTGGCGTCTCCAGAAGAAGCTTGAGAGATGGAGATGAGAGGAACAGGCTATTTGCTCCACCTTCAAACTCCACTGACACCCCTGCTCCTGCTGGGGTAGGCCTTATGAAAAAACTGGGACTTCTAGACAACTGAAAAGAGACATCTCTGATGACTCAAGCCTCTCGTTTCCTTCTTGTTACGTTCCTGAAGTTGACCTATTGGTTGTGAGAAAGCTAATTTTCGAAGCCGGAATAATTTTTTGAGGTTCCTGTGGCCACTAGTAGCCAACCTGTATCGCTCTATTACACTAACAGACTTTTGGGCTCAGTCGCCAGTTTATCAAAAGTCTCATTACGCATTCGCCATACGTGGGATCAATCAGCCTTAAGGAAGTTGAGCGTGGGAATCAAGACTCTTCTACAAATTTTCGTCATGCAATCTGAGCCGTTGGTTTAATGTTTAGAAATGATTCCCATCGACTCTTCTCTATCATTGCCAGCTCATCTACTTCCAGATCAGCATCAAATGTTGGAATGTATTCTTCAGCTTCCGGTCTAGCTCAAAATGTGAATATCTACGATACACTCATCATAGTGCTAACCTATTCACATATCGATGTCTGAGCAATACCCAGTGCATAGATCCATCATACCTGGTGGTCTCCTTTAGCACATTATTCCTCTAGGTTGGTTGCAGGTTTTCTGCGACTGAACAATAGTACGCCATCCCATGCAATACAGGCATGGGAAATAAAATAATCCACATATCATACAAAATTTATGTCAACCCTCTTTTTCTCATCCCTCAGTGGAATTAGCAATCAAGAGTATACTTAGTCTCTCATGAGAGCACTCTTCACTTCTACATCCCCACACCAGCGCCGACGACATGTCTCAGTACATTGGGAAAACCATTGCGCTTGTTTCCAACAGCGATATTCGGTAAGTTACAGTCGTTCAACCGACTAATCAAAAGCTATGTTGGAATACTGGAGAATATCGATGGGAATAATGGAACCATTTCTTTAAGCTCTGTCAGATCATTCGGTACTGAGGGTAGAGTCACCCAGGTTGAAAGGATGAAACCACCTTCCGATGCTCGTTACGGTCAGGTTATTTTTAAAGGGCCTGATGTAAAAGATTTGAGTATTCTAGAAGTGCCCCTGGATCAAGTTTTCCCTGAACCCATGCCCATCCCTCCACAAGCGATGCCCCCTTTCCAAAACATGGGATTTCCTCAAATGCCCCCCGCACAACCCTCTCCTTCCGGAGGAGTTCCGTCTAAAGTTGCTCAGTCGGAAGCTCCTCAGACAAAAGCTACTCAGAGTGCTGTACCGACTGAACCAGCCGCTAAACAAAGTAGTCCAGTTTCTCGCTCAACTCAGCCTCCCGCACAGCCGGCTTCACGGCCGTCTCCCCCTAACGCTCAAGAAAAGGCTGCTACTGAAACTGCAAATGACTCCCAGGAATACGATTTCGAGCGCAACAACGCCCGTTTCGTAAAGGAGGACTCGGCACAGCAACAGGGAGAATTCTACAACAAAAAATCATCCTTCTTCGACAGCATCTCATCATCCACCGAAGAAGAAAATAGAGGAGGCGGAATGAGATGGGCAGAAGAGAAGAACCTCAACTATGACACTTTTGGTCAGGCATCTCTACACCTCAGAGGAAGGGGAAGAGGTGGTTTCCGCGGAAGAGGACGCGGTCAGTTCCGTGGTAGAGGCAGAGGAAGAGGAAGAGGTAAGCCTGCAGGGTTTCAAAATGCATTCGAAAATGATGCTCCAGCTTTTTAAAGAATGTTTTTAAAAATGTATATCCATTTAAAGTGAGCCATCCTTGGCGAGGAGGTGTAATCTGTGATTGAGTTTTTGTAGAGTTTGCTGTGCTCTCCGTCGTTTGGCAAAATCATATGATTTCTTGAGTCCATGTGAGACTATTTCGATGCGTTGTGGATGAATGCAAATGATGGTGGATCAGCTTATTTTCCTGCTGTAGAGAATTCCCAAGATGAATGCTGAGGGAAAAAGGAGGGAGGGTTGAAAAACTGGACGGTCAGTCGAGAAGAGAAGCAGTACAGAGACAGTGAGAGAATGTTAGTAGACCACATAGCGACTGCGGGTGATGAAACAGATGTGCCTTTACAGAATGCTGAAGAATGCGAAAGCATAGAATAGAAATTCCGAAATGAAATGGCAGTAAGTACGGATGGTTTTCCCAAGTACTGAGCCCAGTGCTTGGTAAGGAGGAACTATTTCAAGTAGTATGGCCTCGTCGAGAAATGGAGAGAGTTGGGTTTCCAAAGGTAAGACTTTTCGTTTGGGTGATCCCGTATGGGATCCAGCGGGTAGCCTGAGCAGACTCACACTGGATATCTAACAAATTCATGTGTTGGGCGCTGAAAGGATTTGGTGGATCACTCACCGATGGCGAGAATTCATTCAAAAACTTATTGAGGGAATGTCCTTTGTCATATTCGATGATGGATGGAATAGTGACATAAAGTATTCAGTGCTGAACTCCAACATATACAGCTAGAAAAGCTGGAAAGCTTATGGAGCCGTGTTCCGGTTTGAGGGTGAGTTAGAAGGCTCGTACATGAGTAGCTCGTGTTTGAGTAGTTCGGACAACAACCTGGATTAAAGCCAGAACTGCATATCGTGTCTTGGTCGATGAGTTTAATAGGATCTCTTTCAGGTCTAATCTGACATAAAAAGATCCGATCTTTCTAAAGGGTTGAGATCTAAGTACATTAGGATTCAGTCCTTTTAATCCTCCATGATTTCCATATCTACAGAAGGCCGCATTTTAATTATCCTCAGATGCCGATTGAAAATGGATTAGTCGAAGAAAAGCTGGTCCGTCATTCTCCTTCTGAGACAGGTTGACTTTTACATCCGATACAAAACTTGCCAAAGGGACAATGATTCTGACTTGTTGTATCCGACAAGAGAGGCCATTTGGATGCCTCTTATAGGCTTGAGATTCCCACGCAGAAAAGCTAAATGATAGTTGAGGGAAGTAGTCTCTTGGTATATATCCCTGGACCTGGGATAAAGTCCGGATATGATGTTTTGTTTAGCTTCGTTCTCACGTGGATATATTCATTCCTGTCAATACGACTCGCCGTACCTGCCTGACGCGGTATTCTGGTCTTTTATTCAAGACGCTTTATATTACTCGAGCCGGAAGATAAGACTCTATCATCGTCTTATCAGGCTGGAGGTATAATTGTAGGTGCCCTCCGATGGGAATAGCATTTTAAATTGATTCTATGAGTGATCGTCTGTAATGACGTACAAGGCTTGAGTTGGGCACTGTAACCACAGGCAAGATGAGCCTGGGCCGCTAAAGAAGCACACCTCGCTCGGTGCTGGAATTGCCATTTGTCCTTGAATCAGTCTTCCGCCCTACCCATGGTGCAGTAATGTTGAAGTTGGGCATTTATACGATCTCTTATTCCGAGAGAGATATTTTCTCAGCTCGCCTTCACCAATATACCAGTTATATAGCACTAGTATACTCAAGTACTTCGGAACTACTATGGGACTTGTCAAGCATACCTACACTCTCACACTTTCTCGGTGTTTGATAGCCATAATAATAACCAGGTGGCTGATTCTATCCCTCAACTCAAAGTCATTCTAAGGGACTGCCTAGTCTGAGTCAAGACATTCTCTCCAAACCAACAAACCCTCCTCCACTGAAAGAATGTCGTTGACTAGTTGAGTCTGAGCTTATATCACAACTCCTCATTTTCCAAGATAAAAAGTGACAAAATGAAAGTCCTTTCGAACTTCCACAACCTACTGACACAAAAGAGCCACTCTCCCACATTGAGTGCATTTCAAGAAATTTCAAAATGACTTCTATTAAACCCTTCCAAGCCACGGATCTATTCAAAGTGAACCCAGTAAACCTGGATGTTCTCACAGAAAATTTCCAGATCTCATTCTACCTACAGTATCTCACCAAATGGTCTTCGCTGTTTTTCAAGTCCACTTCCCCCACCAGTGCAACGGAGGAGGTCATCACAGGGTACATGATGGGCAAGACTGAGGGTAAAAAGAAAGAATGGCACACTCACATAACGGCTGTCACCGTAAACCCAGACTACAGAAGATTGGGATTGGCTTCTCATCTGTGCGACCATTTGCAAAAGACAACAGAGACAGAGAACCCATACCATACCTACTTTGTAGACTTGTTTGTCAGAGTCACCAACGAGCTCGCTATAACGCTTTACGAAAAACTAGGCTACTCCATCTATAGAAGGGTAGTGGGTTATTATGGTAGTGAGTACCCAACTGACCGAAATAGAGTGAACAAGGAAATTGATGCCTTTGACATGCGCAAAGCTCTTCCGCGCGATGTCAAGCGAGAAAGCATCAGAGAGAATGGAGAAAAAGTGAATGTTTTGCCGAATGAAGTTGTCTTTTGATAGAAAATTAAAAAAAAGACAAAAAATTATGACTTTGCTGCTAATCTGGATCTCTTTGCCTTGAACAACTGGACCAGCAGTATGAATAACATCTCAATCTGGTCTCTACACATGAACAAGAGCCCCTGAACTAAAACCCCTTTGGTAATCTGCGGTAATACACCCCTCCACATACCTTTGATGCCCTGCTCGCTCCATAAACGATAAAGCACTTTCTGGAAACTCTGTTTTGCCTTGTGCTTTCCGTTTGCGCTCTTCTGCAAAATAGCCTTTGTCACAATCAGTGGCTGAGTCACCACCGTGGCCAGCGCTTTGGACAAGACCCCCAAGAGGAAGGCTTGTTCTGGTCTGAGAAATCGTTTCTCTCCGTACAACAGATACTTCAGTCTCTCGTAAGAGCCATACGTAATTGACGGGTTGATGGTTAGCACAAGCGATACTTTAAGCCCTTTCCAAAGACCGGTCCAGCCATTGTGGTCTAAGATTGATTGAGCTGTGAGCAAAAGATCCGACTTCCACACACCTTTTCCCTTGACAGGAGGAATTTCCCGCGTCTGCTTTTCTGCAGTGATTACACCGATCGGCGAAACAAACAACTGAGAAAGAGCCGCAGCAACAATACCAAGCAAAAGCTCATGAGAAGTATTAGACTTCTTATCAGTCCGGTCACGTGACCTCTGATACAGAGACCTGCAAACTGAGTACCAATAGAAATAGGTAAAGTTTGTGACTGCGTTTCCCAACAAGGAGGATCCCATTCCTTTGTAAAGCCCAAGAGCCCCATCCTTTGCATACACCTTGGAAATCACGTCGAGCGAGTTTTTGTAATTGTTCTCATCCTCTGATGTCTGAGACTGCACTTTTGTCTTGGCCAGATCCAGCGGATAGACAGCGGCATTCCCGACAACAGCCGATAGAGCACCACAAGCTGCTTTCTCCAAGGGAGAGAGTGAGTAGTTCATTCTTTTGTGGGGCCGAGGTTCATTACGTAATTGTTTTAGATCTCCAATTTGCCCTCAGAACGCACCATCTTCTTGTCTATGGCACCAAAAGTCATTATAACCTCGCCATCGTGCTTGCCCAATAGAAAAGTCTTGATTCTTCCTTCGTGACACTTGAATTCTGTCACGCTTTTGCCCTCACTGAGATCGATGCCTCTCATCACTCCGTCGTCCCCGGCTACCCAGATGCCGCTGCATCCGGACACCTCTCGGCTCTTTATGAGTGGAGCCGAGTACTTATCCTGCGGCGACATACTATTTATGCTAGACACTATCATGTTGCGCACCGTAGGCACTAGAGTAGAGTAGCTCTGCTGTTTCACCTCTAAAAGGTTGAGGCGAGACAACTTGTCGTCAATAGGCTCGTCCCCATCATTTTCCGAAGCGTAGATATCATTCACAACTTTATCGAGATCCGGCACAGCAACAGTGATAAGTCTCATATACGGCACGTGATCGGTGCCGACGGAGACAAGCGTATGGCCTGCGTGGTCGGAGTGGCTCGTGATAGTCATTGGCTGGAAAGAATGGCTTGAAAACTCAGAATCGTCCAGCGAAAACTTGCACAACTCGACAAGTTTTTGCCTACTCACAGAAACCACAAACGCGGTCAGACTAGACACACCTTGACGGCCCACCAGCACCACGGGAAGATTCTGATGATGGAAAAATTCAAGACAAGTGGCATTAGTGAGCAGTTTGTAGGAATCGATCATTTCCAGCTTGATCTCTTTGCCCATCTCGAGTTTGGTCAAATTAACATTGAAATCCCAGCCGATGGAGGCTATGAACCCTGATTTTTCGTCGATGGGGAGGTATCTCATAGATGTCACGACTCGCTTGTGTAACTGAAGGGTTGAAATAATAAATAACTCGGATCCGGTTTGGGAAAGTCTAGCCACAGCTAAAACCCCGTTCATCCCACACAAAAGTAAAAGATCGGTACCCTCTATCCCCATTACAATCTTACAGCCTACCGATGACCCAAAGAGTTTCTGCTTCAAGATGGTGTCTCCAGAGCTGAGATCAATCATCGTGAGAGCCTTGTCGTTAGAAGAAAACAAACCACAAGGTTTGAGGGATCCCGCTACTTGAAGCCTTGCAAATGACGAGTACACTACCAGAGAACTAAGCGTGGAAGCTTCACTGGTTGTCACTTCAGTGGTTGTCCAGCCAGGAACCTTGATTTTCTCGGATTGGATCAAGTTCACTTGCTGAGTTGTGAAAGGGGCTTGGGCTTCTCCTACTGATGCATCTCTATGCAGTAGAAACTCGTAATGGGCTTTTACTATGTTCTGCAAAGGCTCCAGATCGTTGCTCTGGACCGTTCTGCCTACATCGTTCTGAAAAGAACGTAAGGTGTCCGTATAGCCCTGTGAACCCAAGTAATCAGCCACCAGAGCCTGGGTATACGCATCAACATCCATCCTTATATTAATTGAAGAGTTGTGCGGATGTCACGTGCACTTGCTCAGGGCTTTGGCGGTCACATCCCAAGTAGTAGTATTTTTTTTTGAGACGTATACACGACCCGCTGCAGCTTTTTTCAATACCGCATCACGGTACATTTTTTGATTACCACACAATCACAACCAAGCAAAAATGGGTAAAGGTAAACCAAGAGGTCTTAACTCTGCCAGAAAACTAAGAGTCCACCGTCGTAACAACAGATGGGCTGACCAACAGTACAAGTCTAGATTGCTTGGAACCGTTTTCAAGTCTTCTCCATTCGGTGGATCTTCCCACGCCAAGGGTATTGTTTTGGAAAAGATTGGAGTCGAAGCCAAACAGCCAAACTCTGCCATTAGAAAGTGTGTTAGAGTTCAACTCATTAAGAACGGTAAGAGAGTCACTGCTTTCGTACCAAACGATGGTTGTTTGAACTTTGTCGACGAGAACGACGAAGTTCTTCTCGCTGGTTTCGGTAGAAGAGGTAAGGCTAAGGGAGATATCCCAGGTGTCAGATTTAAGGTTGTCAAGGTTTCTGGTGTTTCTTTGCTTGCTTTGTGGAAGGAGAAGAAGGAGAAGCCAAGATCATAGGTTATTTCAAGCGTGCTTTGTAGTAATCTGAGTTACACATCATGTTTTCATAGTCTGAAGAGAATCAACGTAATTATTTAATTTTTTTCAGGATTTAGCATTTTTGCCCTTTTAATTTCATTCTATGATCCGTCTGCCCCTGAGGAGAAGTTTGAAAATCCACTCCGACAATATGTCTTCCCATCAATCCAAAGAGTTCGAGTCGTGCGAGAGGTCGTCGTCATCTTAGAGAAGTCTGGCTTTCAAGGTTTCGGGCACACACAAGATGTCTCCACTTTCAGGCTTCCATGACAGATTCTTTGAGTGTGAGGTCTTCTAATGGAGTCTTTTGCATTCCTTAATGACACAATCCTCCTTATTCAGCAGGTGATCTAAACAAACAGCCGTCAAAGCTTGATTTACTCGGTTAAAAGCTACGTATTTTGTCCTTTGAATCAAGAAGTCTATGGTCTTTCGTCCAAATAATTGCATTGTTCAGTCTTAGACAGTCCATATCAATCGACAAGCCTAATTCTCCCAGCTGCTCTACAGATAGGCTTTGAAGAGTATATGAATTCTGAGGAGTGTTCGGGTGAGCAATTCATGAGGAACTACCTCATTGCGGTTGTGGCTTGCAGTTTGTGATACGACCAAAGGTGATCTGTTGGGCTTAACTTACTCGAAATCTCTCGTATAATAAAGTTCATGAAACAAAATCCTAAGAGTTTCTGGTCGGAAAGTTGCTGGGAAACACAATATAAATTGACCGTAATTTCCATCCAGTTGTGATTATGTGCTTTTGACACCGTTTATTGCAGTGAAGAAATTTACTCATCTAAGAACGTTTCAAGTATCTGTAAGATGCAGTCCTGACATATCCAAGGGCTTGACTTTCTATCATCCAATTGTTCCGAGAGGAGACTATACATCAATAATTAATCAATGATTTTTTTTTTTTTTCATTTAAAGGTTCCATAACTTATATCGCCTAAAATCACGACGCAGTCCTTAATAAGAATACTTAAACCGTGTTGTGAGATATTGACGTACGTCATGTGTTAAGATCGGTGAGCCGTCCTATAAATAGAGTAAGTTGTGTATAGTTTAATTACAGCATTTTACCATAAACATCCGAGATAGAACAAGAGAAGAAACCACCTCATACGCGCTTAACGATATCCACTCTCGTATTGCACAGATGGATATCCACAACAGTGAGTCGTCGAGCCTACATCAAAATCAACATGTGTAGAATTGATTCTTTTCTTATCTGTAAAATACCAGCCCAAATCAATGATGTTTGCATCTAGTCCTTGCTTCATACTGGATCCATCACATATCCAGTTATAATTCCAGGCTACTAGATGCAAGCCACAAGAGTATACAGGGAAGGCTCCGTGTTAAGCAGCCTTCTTCTTTCATGAGATCATTGAGATGTAAAGAAAAAAAGTCCATCCTTAAGAGGTTGAAAAAATAAGATCTTCCTCCCTTTGGCTAGGTTGATCTGAGTGTTCTGGAAATCTAGTGAGATTTTGTGAATAGAAGCTGTACTGAGATTTGATTTAGACTAGACCGTAGTAAGTGTACGGCGAGGGTACTGAGACTTAATGGACCTCCTCAAATGGAAATACCTTGAGGTGACCGGAGTGGCGTGAGATTACTCGTGATGCCATACATGAAGAGTTCCGAACTTTTGGTGAGTGTTTCACTGTAAACCGCAGATTAGAGTGCATGCAGCATGACAAACCCTTCGATGAGTTGTTGATTTGCCACAGATGAACTCATATACTGGCTGGTAGCAAATATTACTAAAATGGCATCCACGCGGAAAGATTTCACTACTGCAAAGGTGAGTAGATTCCACACTTCCCTTGTCTAAAGTATTTGCTGCGTCCTATGCACACCAGTGCACATGAATCCATACAGTGGTTTGTAGGCGGCAATACTCTGAACGTATTCACAGATGGATGAGTAAACTTGTGCTGGAGAATGAGTAGAGTCCATAATTTTTTTTCTTGGAAAACTGTACCTGCGTCCTACGCATACAAGAGCAGATAACTTTATACAGAGGTTGGTAGCAGGTAATACTTTAATAACCTCCAGAAAGATATAATCCAATTGAGGTTCCAAAGCTGGATGAAGCTCATGCTTCTATCCTCCAGAATCTTTATGTGCTCCATGGTTGTTCCAAGAATTGGCCTCAAGTCTAAGGCAGGCATAGACAATGGCTTGTTAACACTCTCAAGCACGGTGAATATTTGATGACACTAAAGGGAAGTATGGAGCACAGCCCCTTTTTCTCTAAAGCTAGACAAATATTGGCTTCCCCCTCACAGACGTCCACTCACAACCTCACCTGCAATCAACATTTCCAAGCAATGACATTCTCCAAGATTATTAAATCTTTTGAATCGTTAACAGATGTCGAAAAGTGCATTGTATTCCTCTTGCTGATCAAACCTGCATCAAACCTTTGATTTTCTAGAAATCATATTCACTGTACATACACTCACCACCACATTACAGACATATCTTCAGATCAGTTTCCCAAAATGCACATCGTCAATGAGAAGACACCTTCACGTTAATCCCCTCCCCTCGATGGAAACGCCGGATTTCTTGCCAACCTTTTTCCTGGTCCCCATCGAGTGCATTTTCTGGTTGATCCTCTTGTAACGATCGTCCTTATTCAACGAGGATCCAATACCCAAAGGCAGCCCTTTGGCTTGTGTGCCTTGCATCATTGCAGGGTTCACGCGAGGAGCAACGGTGTAGGCAGTAGTTCTGGCAGAGGGAGCAGCCGCACGGTTTCTACGAGCCGCTGCGAGCTCGTAAGGCGACTTGTTGGAACTGGCGATTTTCTCCGCCTTTGTGAGAGAGGGCAGTTTGGAAAGAAACTTGGAGTAGTCAAATTCAGCCGTGGCAATTTGCTTATCTCTGTAATTGTCTGATTTCTCCAAGATTGGTCTAGTCCAGTCTCCAATCAGCTTATCGGCGATTCTTTTCAAAGAAGACTCGACTCGTTTGCTCTTCTGGTAGAAAAGCACAACCTTCCCCAGACCGCTCTCCTTGAGATGATACGTCTTTATAGGATAGGACTGGATCGCCTGAAACATAATCTTCTGGATCTCGTAAGCTGGAAGAGATCCATCGGGCAGAGGCTCAAGCCACAGCCTGACACTCTCCAGAACGTTATTATCAAGAATAGAATCTGCCAGATTGGCTCTGAATAGTACTTCACGCACTCTGGGAAGCAGTTCCAATTTCCGCATCGCAGGCCTTTCCTCCCTCACACTCTCGGCGTCTCTGACGGCAGCCTCGGTCATCAACTGGCGTAAAGCCTGTACTGTTTCATCTGCCATCTGTTCCAGATCAATCTCATCGCCCTTTCTACGTTTAGTGGTGCGGCTCTTCAAAGCCGACGTCATCTTCTCCTCCAGCACCCTCCGCCTCCTCTCCTCATTGGTTTCTTTGTCAAAATCAACCGTTCTGTCTACACCTCTTGATGGCTCAGTTTCAGTTCTTCTTTTACGACGAGAAGCAGCCTTCTTCTTCGGACGGGAAACCGCCTCCTCCTCCTCAAAATCGTTCTTAAATTTGGGAATGGATTTGAAAACCTCGTCTCCAATTATAGCTGGCACCTCCAAGTTCTCATCGTCGATATCCGATAACTCTGAAAACTCATCACCCTCAGACTTTGCCTGCTCCTCCATCTGTGACTGCTCAACTTGCGTCTGTTCCTGAGCCTCCTGCATAGATTCAGGCTCTTCTAGTCCCTGCGTTCCCATCGTCATCGTCTCTTCTGACATGATTAAAGGTAGTGCAAGTGCTAAACGTGTGACTTGCGGGTAAGATTTTGAAATTTCGAAATATACCATCACAAAATGTTTGGAGGACAACCGCCCAGTGAAGAAGAGCAAAAACTTCAGCAAAAGCAAACAGAGCAGACTGTGGTTACCGCCGTTGCTATCGGTGCTGCTCTTTGGCTCATCCCCACAATCACTCATTTCGTCAAGAAGCATATCTAAAGGTTGAGCTGAGTGTTGATGAATGGAATATGGCATGTATATAATGATGTGTATTGTTAATCGAGGATGTTTTTGAGAGCCAGTTTGGGGAAATAATTGATTACACTATGTGGAAAGTTCAGCAAAATGCGGTAGAATGATATTGCTCGGTGGATTCTCGTCTCTTGCCCTGTCGGGCTGCTGGTCAGTGTACTTTCGATTGGCCTTTGATTTTTGGGGTAAAGAGTCGTTTCCGCTACCACGGCGCAATAAAGTGATTCTGATTTTATCTGTCGGTAATCAATGTTTTTGGCTCTAAAACCATGTACAAACCTTGAATACCAGCAGCCTGATTGGCAAAGCCACTATCTAGCTGGAGCTGGAGATCTGGTTTCGAGATGAGAATCATACCAGACTCTCATGGAAGGTCAAAAGCATTTTTGGTCATTTTCTCCCAAGTGACTTAGTACATGAGCTGAGACCTTCTATACTTAGACCTTGAGCCGCTTGGCCATTCGCCCTTGAAGAAAGTCTGTTGATCATTTCACCCCAAGGTACACTCAACCTCATCCTTCTTACGAAAAGCCATTTGAATGCAGCCTCAAGGTTCAGACAAGAAGTTTTATGTTTTCCTTCGATTTGCCCACGACAGCTTGAACTCAAACTATCCCCTCAAAGGACTATGTGGAGTTTGCTCTCCTGTTAAGTGTTTTGTAGAGAGTTTTCACTTTCGGTCGTATTTACATTCGCATCTTCTGCTTTGTGCCATGTTCTCCACATGCCATAGCTTCAACCGGCTTGGAGGATACTGGGTCTGTCAGCCTTCAGTACCGCTGTGCCTTCCATCCTTTAAGGACTCACAATGATTATTGCTCCGCTTCACCGAGTAGCGGGAAGTCACGCCGTAAGAAGAATGCTGACCGATTTTCTCAACAGCTTCGAGGATCTACTTTCCATTAAAATCCAGTCATGCTTTTTCCTTCTTGTCTCGCCGTTTGGAACCAACCCGAAATCAAAATGCAAAACAGATCCAACCCGATTGGATGTCTTACGACTACAGCCAAACAGGGACGCGCTCTTCCCGGGGCTGCTTATAATCTCTGCCACCTCTAGTTTCTCGAAAGTCTCACATCCTAGGGAGTTTGGCTGAAGCCGATCGTCATGGCGGGCGCCCACTGTGGTTTGGTTTTTCTGAGTAAGACTGAAACACACAGTGACGAAATTCTCATCATCATCTTTCGTGTGAATAGATCTAAAAAGAACAAGTACTTCTATCAAATGAACTTTTTCTCAGAATACCCTCTTTTTAAGATCAATAGTCTAGCACAAGACAGCTAGGAACGGTTCTCGCGTTCTTGTCCTCTGAGAAGTTTGCACAGCTCGAGCGATACCAATAAAGTCTATTTTGTCTACGCGTTGAATTACGAATAAAAACCTCCTAGGACACAAGCATGTGTATCGTGATTTCTTGCCAAAAAGTCCATGCTCTAGTGCTTATCCATTTTCCGTGGAAGGAGAAGGTTGAGAGCCGACTTTGCTTGATAAATAATCTAGAATTCCTTCCATAACAGTCCTTTTTTGTACTAACGAGGTGACAAAATTTGAGCATACTCATACAATGAAGCTTCTCAGCTTACGCTTCCTCGCGAATGGATATGCTTCTACATGGTGTGCCACACTCACATCCCCACACCATTAACTAGATAAGAGATAAACCATGGGAATTCGCATAGCTATCGACGTACGTACCACTCAATTACCAATCCACTAACTCAAGCGTGGAGGAACATTCACTGACTGTGTGGGGAATCCTGGCACAGGCAAAACTGAAGATGATATTGTGTTCAAACTGCTATCTGAGGACCCTTCCCATTATAAAGATGCGCCGTTGGAAGGAATCAGACGTATTCTGGAGCACTTTTCTGGAGAGAAGATTTCGCGAGATGCTCCACTGGATACTTCTGACATTGAGTACATTCGCATGGGAACGACTGTGGCTACCAATGCGCTTTTGGAGAGAAAGGGCGAAAGGTGTGCTCTGATCACCAGCAAAGGGTTCAAGGACTGTCTCGTGATTGGCAATCAGACCAGACCGCACATCTTTGACCTTTCCATTACAAAACCGGAAGTTCTGTACGAAACAGTGGTGGAGATCAACGAGAGAGTGACACTCGAAGACTACACTGAGGATCCATCTCAGACTTTCACCAAGGCTGAGGGGGAGGATTTGGTGAAAGGGTTATCGGGGGAGACTATTCGTGTTTTGAAGAAACCCCACAAGGAAGAGGTTGAAAAACAACTGCAAGACCTATACAACCAGGGAATTCGTTCTATAGGGGTGTGCTTTCTACATTCCTACACCTATCCAGACCACGAGAAATTTGTGGGTGACATTGCCAGACAAATTGGCTTTTCTCATGTATCACTCTCTAGTGAAGTGTCTCCCATGATCAAGTTTATCCCGAGAGCCAACTCGTGTGTGGCTGATGCGTACTTGACACCTGAGACGAAAAGGTACTTGTCGGGATTCACTTCTGGGCTCAGAGATGGGACTGCTTCGCCGTGCGATCCTGATTCCAAAGGCGCAAGATGCCAGTTCATGCAATCAGACGGCGGGCTGGTGGATGCAAACTACTTTTCGGGCTTGAAAGCCATTTTGAGTGGTCCAGCTGGCGGCGTGGTTGGATACAGTAGAACGTGCTACAACTCCGATACCAACATCCCCCTGATTGGGTTTGACATGGGAGGAACTTCCACCGATGTGTCTCGTTTTGGAGACGGGAAACTCGACCACGTATTTGAAACCACTACTGCTGGCGTCACGATCCAGTCTCCACAGCTCGATATAAACACAGTGGCTGCCGGAGGCGGCAGTATGCTTTTCTTTAAAAACGGACTGTTTCAAGTGGGTCCTGAATCTGCTGGAAGTCAGCCAGGACCTGCCTGCTACAAAAAAGGAGGTCCTCTAACAGTTACCGATGCTAACTTGTTTTTGGGGAGACTTTTGCCTGAATACTTCCCCAAGATTTTCGGTCCCGACGAAAACGACTTTTTAGACGAGAAAACCACAAGGGAAAAGTTTCTCCAACTCACACACCAAATCAACTCCACCTCTAATACCGAAATGACCGCGGATCAAGTGGCTTACGGGTTTATAGAAGTTGCCAACGAAACTATGGCTCGTCCCATTCGTTCTCTCACCGAGGCTAAGGGTCACGTGACCTCAAATCACAGACTTGTATCTTTTGGTGGAGCAGGAGGTCAGCATGCGGCTGCAGTGGCGGCGTCACTAGGAGTAAAGACGATTCTCATCCACAGATACTCGTCTGTGCTTTCTGCGTACGGTATGGCTCTTGCTGACGTTGTGGAGGATGTGCAGGAACCATCTTCTCTTGTTTTAGACGATTCGAATAGACCAATTCTGGAGGACAGAATCAGAGCTCTGACTGGTCAAGCTGTCTCCTCGTTGAAAGCACAAGGTTTCCAGGATGAGGATATCGCGTGGGAGGAGTACCTCAACATGAGGTACAAAGGGACAGAGTCTGGTATTATGGTGACCAGAAACAAAGAGCTGCCCAGTTTTGAAACCAATTTTCTCAATCAACACAAGAGGGAGTTCGGCTTTTTGCTTGAAAAAACCTGTCTTTTGGTGGATGATGTTCGTGTACGTGCCATTGGGAAAGCCTCTCGCCTGGATGAGCCCTCCATTGACCAGCAGATGAAGGCGCTCAGTCCGATGCCTGTTTCTCCCACTCAAGCGAGTATGACGAAAAGTGTATTTTTTGAAAGTTGTAGAACAGAAACTCCGGTTTATCGTTTGGAGTCTTTGGAAATTGGCACTCAGATAACCGGACCTGCCATTATAGCCGACGGCACACAGACCAATATTGTCCCGCCGCTGGCAGACGCCCTAGTGCTGAGAAACCACATTGTTGTAACGTTGGGCGGACGCACCACCAAGCACAAGGAGTCGGTTAACAGTGTGGATCCGGTGCTCCTATCCATCTTTTCGCACAGGCTGATGGATATAGCCGATCAGATGGGCGTGCAGCTCCAGAAGACCTCGCTTTCCACCAACGTGAAGGAGCGGCTTGATTTTTCGTGTGCTCTGTTTGATCTGGACGGGAAACTGGTTGCCAACGCTCCACACGTGCCGGTGCATCTCGGATCGATGGGATACGCCGTTGAGTATCAGGCCAAGCTGTGGAGGGGGAAGCTGCATCCTGGAGATGTGCTGGTAACAAACCACCCCTGTTGCGGGGGGACACATCTTCCGGATATCACCGTTATTATGCCTGTATTCCACGAACACGACTACAAGGATCCGGAAAGTGTCGCCAGTCCGATTTTCTGGCTGGCAGCCCGTTCTCACCATGCGGACATTGGCGGATCCACTCCCGGTAGCATGAGCAGCAAGTCGCACGTTCTGCAGGAAGAAGGGGTTGCGATTTTTTCCGAGTTTCTCGTGAAGCGGGGCAAATTTCAGATTGAGAGACTGGAGACCCTGTTCTTAGAGGAACCGGCAAAGTTCAAGGGGTGTTCTGGTGCGAGACGGTTTTCCGATAACGTGAGTGATTTGAAGGCACAGCTTGCAGCCAACCAAAAAGGTATGCATCTTCTCAGTCAACTGGTTCGCGAGTTTGGCCTTGATACTGTGTGGAAGTATATGAAAGCCATCCAGACCAACTCTGCGGAAGCGGTTAGAAAGATGCTCCGGGATACTGTAAAGGGAGATTCACGCATAGAGTGCACTGATTACATGGACGACGGCTCGCAGATACAGCTGTGTGTCAAAATTGACAGAAAGGGTGATGCGGTTTTTGACTTTGAGGGAACTTCTCCTCAGGTGTACGGAAACATCAATGCTCCTGAGGCAATCACGTACTCTGCCATACTGTACTGCTTGCGGTGTTTGATAAACGAGTCCATTCCCTTGAACCAGGGGTGTTTGGAACCCATCCAAGTAAAGCTGCCGAAAAACTCCCTTCTTTCTCCCGGAGACGGATGCGCGGTGGTTGGCGGGAACGTGCTCACGTCTCAAAGGGTGACCGACGTTGTGATGAAAGCGTTTAAAGTGATGGCGGACTCCCAGGGATGCTGTAACAACTTGACGTTTGGTATCGAGCCTGAAAACGGGCTTCAAGGGTGGGGGTACTACGAAACTATTGGAGGTGGCGCAGGAGCCGGTCAGCTGGGCTCCAAAAAGTGGAATGGCGCTTCAGGCGTCCACACCCACATGACCAATACCAGAATGACAGATACAGAGGTTCTGGAAAAACGGTATCCTGTCATTTTGAACCGTTACTCTCTCCGTGAGAACTCGGGAGGCGAAGGGTACCTCCGTGGAGGCGACGGGGTAATCCGCGACCTGGTTTTTAAGATTCCCATGGTTGTTTCTGTCCTTTCCGAGAGAAGGGTAACAAGGCCAAACGGGCTGTTCGGAGGATCTGCCGCCAAGCCTGGGCTGAACCTCTGGGTTCGAAAGACGTATGACAATGAAGGAAATGAGCTGGAGGACCGGGTTTTCAATGTAGGCGGAAAAAACTCTGTTCCAGTGGCTGCTGGAGATAGAATGATTATTGAAACGCCTGGCGGAGGAGGGTACGGATTAAAGACTGACAAATCGGCTGTTACTGAAAACTCGCTGCATCCTTCTCATTCTTTTAGAGGGACGGGATCTGTGGCCCAGAGGCTAGATGCTCAGTACACCAACTGAGGGAGTGTTTGGTTGGTATCGAACACTGAAGTGAAGCGGAAGTGTGAGAGAGTAAGGTGTGAGTAGTTTGTTACGAACATGAAGAGAAGCGGAATTGTGAGACACTATGTGAGGTTGTTGGAATAATGCTGAGAATAAGGATTCAGTAGAAGATATAAATTTTCTTCAGTTTTGAAACCAGTTCACGATACTCGCTTCGAAATTTTGAGTACCTTTATTTTTGGACCCTTCTGTTTTCTTGAGACCTGTGGACCAGTGAAGTCGGGCCACTCTCACTAAAACACATGATTGGTGCACGACCTTTTCTAGTTCAATCTAAAAGTCCAAATTTCAATGGACGGGGTGTAACTTTAGAACTCCCGAAGAACCTAGTCAGAGATTTTTCTCCCAATTCAGCTGGCTCATGTCTTGAGTAAAGGTCTCTCTGTTTTTTTTTTCGATCAGCGGATCACGTGAGATCATAGAGAAAACATCTGAAGGAGATCATGATCTTCATCCTAGCGTCGAAAGATCAGAACATCTAAAAACGTGATCTGTGGTCTGATCTGATCTGATCTAGATCATTAGATCAAATGCAATGTATGGATGTTCTAGTAGTGTCTTCAAGTGCATCAAGGGGATGAATGCATATGATTCATGCACGGCGCGCTATAAATTTCTCGTATATGTCTTACTCGGTGAGTTTGAATCTCTTTGTACCGATGATGACTCAATGATGAGTGTATTAGAATTGGTGTAAGAGTTCCTTGGCATAATTGTGGGTGTCAATATTTTGTTTCTATATGGTCTCCCTGGTGTGGAAATCTACCCTTATATACCTTCAAACGCCTCAACGCCATTTCCCCCTTTTATCCGAAATATGCATCAGCCGGGAGCTCAACAGAGTCTAGACTCGCATAGATTGCAGTGCGGGATTATGCTTGAAGCATAATGCGCACATCGCCTATCTTTCAGCAGATAAGCTAGCCGCCTCGCGTAGCGAGTGTATAGGTCTTATCCATTCTTGCAAATGGGAATCTCTGTAGCGAACTTGAATCGCTACCATCAATCGACACCATTATGTATCGTGAATAGTCACTACTTTGACTTATAACGTCACCCCTTCGGCGTTATCGGGGCGATCTTCGGATCTATTAATGAACCCACCCATCATTACCTGATGCTCCTCATAGTGCATTGCCTCAAGCAGTGGAGCAGTCACTTAATGACACTTACAAGAGCTCCCATGTGCTCAGATCTAACTCTCCCTATAATGTAGCTATGTGCTCTCCTTATGTGTATAGAAGCCGGCGTATGCACGCTTCTAACTTCTGATCCAGTAATAGCGGATCGAGACCTGGTTCTATGGTATTGATATTTCTGTATGGTCCGTACAGTATATGGCTCTAGCTCCAATGTCCGATTGCAATTTTAATGGCGGTGGTGTTTCACCGCCGTGGTGCAGTGGCAGTAGATAGAAGGAGAATTCTTCCCGTGGTAGACCAGTTATGAGACATAGTAAGGACTTTTTTTTTACATGACAATTTCTCCTTGATTTGTGTGTCAAGGAGAATTCCCCGCTGGTTGAACTCACAGCCGATCAGCCAAACCGTTCTTATAAATCACGTGGTCGACTGTTGGTTAGAGTGATGCTCGCTCAGGCTCAAACCACATGTGGTCTGGCTGCATGCATATAAGGTGACCATATAAAGAAGGATAAGGGAAGGAGCCACTTATGCGATAAAAGAGTTCTCTGTGGCTTATGCTTTTGCAGTATCTCTTCATCTCGGCAGTCTTTAATATGCATATTCGACATAAAGAGGACACCTAATTTCTAGCTTCGGCATTTGATTGATGGAACTGAAACGAGCTATGGTGCTTGAGTCACTGTCTGACTGAGCTGAACTGATTGGACTGGCTCGAAATGTCTCCTGAACAACCAGGCGGTGAGAATTTTTGACAACTCTGCCCCGCTTTGTTGTGCTTCTCCAATAGTTAATCAGCTAGTAAAACCAGTCAATGAATGATGGCATCACATATAAAATTATAGCTTCTCAGCTTACGCTTCGTCGCAACTAAAACCCTACAGCATCACCGAAAAAACTACTTTAGAAAATCAAATACACACTATTTCTGGATCTTGTTGTCGCCAAGTGGAGCCACAGGCTCTCCACTGGTTGAACCCTCGGCTATATCTTCATAAGCTGGTGGGGTTACGTTGTTGTCGCTATAAGCTTCAAACTGCGGGATTCCAGTCTCATTGGTTTGCTGCTCGATATCCCTGTATCCTCTAGAATCTGTTTGTCTATCCAAGCTAGACTCATAGGTTACATACCACGAATAAAGCAGCCCGGGGAAATGGAAAAAAGCTGTAAGGAAAAGACTGATGGCCATCTCACGGGTAAATAGACCTTTCCTTATGAATACCGGTAGCGGCGGGAAGATCAAAGCGAGAATGTACAGAAGCACATCTTGGGACTGCACATGTGGAGACATTTTCTTATCAGGGCTGAGCTTTTATTATATGCATATAATTGCAGGGATGTGAGATTTTCAAAGCGAGTTGTTATAGGCTTTGGGGGGGGTGGAGTTTGTGATCTTGTGATTTTGGATTTTGAGATTTAACGATAAGATTTAAGGGCTTTTCAAACTTTCTCTTGGTGGAGAAATTTTGTTGTAGTGGAAAAAAAAGCGGAAGTTGATGTCCAAACTTTTCCGATCTGGATTACGTCGCCCTCAAAGTCTATGAATTCTCATCACTTGAAAAGATTTGAAAAGTTGAGTTTCCAAGGACACCCACTGCGAAAGCAAAATGTTTTTTACTGCGCTTACTGGCCGTTTTGTCTTCAGATAATGAGGCTTGACAATTTCATGTACGTCAACTGGAACCGGCTTTAAATTGCCATTATCGGTTTTCTGTTCTTGTGCAAACATTATCAAGAGCAAATTCTCTAATTCTTGACCATTGGCTGTGATCTGATGAAAGCAGAAGATTTATTTGTGGGATCTATGATTTCCAGCTTTGATGAAAGTAATTTTTTCCACTGCAGTGTCACGTGAGCCTCTGATATGGTCAGCAGAATGTTGGTGACAGTCTCCTTTTGAAACTAAGTTTTCATCACCTTTGGAAACTAGAATATGGCAGACACTTTGATCTCCAATTGCGAAAAGGAATGGCATCATCACAAAATCTTTCACATTAAAGCAGCCATACAAATATATACAGCTATAAATGTGGAATATGCTTTAAACCACGTTGAGCAGATGCTATTTCGAGCAACCCCGTGTTGGGTTTTCTTACAGCAGCTCTTTTCCGCTCTCAAGCTGCTTGGACGCCAGGTGGGTCTAACAGAAACAGGGCAAGTGGTGCCACAAAGTTGATGGCTGCAGCAAGTCGCAGGAGAGAATTTTATATTTGGAGGAGTCTTGAAGATTGTCTGACCAGACAACTACAATCCCCGTGAGTCAAAGGATAGTGCGAGAACCACATGAAGTGGATGCTAATCAAGTTTCTGATTACATGTCGATAGATGGGCATTTGGAAAATAATGCTTGATCATTAATATTCTCCTATAAGCTACAGGCCTGTCAGATTACATCTCCTGTACAAAAGAAGGATAGAAAAGTTTGGTGAAAAACTTCAGAACAGTCGATGGTGTAAGGAGACCTCGAAATATCAGTCTTCCACATTTACATCCTCACACCTTGAGTTGGTCTATATTAAAGAATAGCTTCTCAGGTTGCAACAAGTATTTCACCGGAAACTGGTTACGCTGTGGGATGATCTAGTTGACTCAATGGAGATAGAAACAGCTGGGAGTCACGTGTCATTCCTCTGGAGTCCCTTCTTTGTCCTGTCGTGCATTAACCAAAATACCCTTCTGCTATTCTTCTCTCTATTGTATAGCTGTCTATTCTGCTTCACCGCAGAAGTGATGTAGAGTTATAAGTAGACCAATAGAGAAAAAAAATTATCGTCCTCTGACCCATTCAGGTATTTTTTCTCCATTATGTGAATCTCACACGTGTGGCAAAACTCAAAAAAATAAAATTCTCGACGAGTTTATAAACTCGTAAGATAAACATTCCGACGAGCTTATAGAAAGATCAACCCCTTCGACATATTACTAAAAACTCAGCTTTTACCACCTTCAGAATAGCTCTCAGATATATTCTCTCTAAAGCACTCCTTCTCTCAAAATATATATATATATATACGACATGGCACAAGAAGTAGCACCCAACAAGAACAATTCTCCAAACAGAAGCCAGCCCACGTGGACTGCTAATGACACTGGAAACGGTGTTAGGCCCAGCCGATTCTCGTGGGTCAAACGACTGATGAATAAACCCTCTGAGAAAACTCCACATACAAGACCGTCAGATCGCACAGTAAAAACAAATAACATCAGCAGAGATTCAGAAGCTGTTCCGCAGACTGAGTTAGACCGTCAGAGTTTGCGTACAAACAATACAAGTACAGCGCCTATTGTATCGCTGTCAACTGCATCGTCCGATTCAAGCTCATCTGCTGGACATCCTACAAGCGTATACACATCGGCCACAACTGCTCCGAGTACAGCCGCTCCTTCTAATATGACCAATCATACGAGTCCTGGACTCACGCTATTCAACCAAACGCACACTGGCTCAAACAACGTTACTTTTTCGCACAACCCAGACGCGGCATCTGTTATAACGCTGGCTAGCTCATCAAGAGAGAGACGAAGAAGCATAGAAACCAATGCTAGTACCCACGGAATGGCTCCAGCTAGTATTATTGAGAGAATCCATGGTCCTGCCCTATATGCGTCGCGTAACACCAGCAGGCATGACGTGAATGGTGATTAATGACTTTTATAGAACTTGGAATGGGTTTTAGTGGTTGAAAGAATTTTTTTAAACTAGGCGTGTCTTGTTGGGTTGTTTCGACGAAGCGTAAGCCGAGAAGGTGTGTATGTTATGAGGGTTTTATTTCAGCCCTTAATGTGGAAGCGTAGACAGCAGTTGACAGACAGTTCTGTCGTTCACCTGTGTGGCTAAAAACCTGGCGGCTCATGTGAGATATTCTGTCACGGCACCAACACTTGCCGTAGCCTTCTCTCTAAAGGAATGTGTGAAAATTCTTTCACTTGAAAACTACTGGTTCAGAGAGAAATTGTGGAAGACGGCACGGTGTCAGTCAACTGAATCCGTGAGATGGTCTCCGATAGGAGTCTCATGTTTGTATTGGAGAACAATTAATTTTTCCCGTCAGACAAGGCATCAGACTATAATGGTTTGTGTGAACGTTAGTGACAGACTCTCGATATTCATCTTGGTCAGTTGACCACTCGCAGAATCATCAGCTCGGAAAACAACAAATTACAATTAGGATGCAAAAACAAAAGCATCCACCCAGATCCTCTTTGGTAACGAAAGCACTCATTGAAGTGATCTTTTAACCGGTTTGGCGGGTGCATCTTCCTCTTCGTCTTCCTCCTTTTCCTCCTCCGATCTCCTCTGCACTCCTCCCGATGACCGCACCTGTGCCCACCAAAACTCTGCTCTGCAGGCTTTCTTCATAAAGATTAAGGAGCCTGTTTTAACATTCCACCCTTACTGTATTTGCAAGGACTTTTCTCCTCGAATGGTTGTAAATCAACCAGAGCGCAATAGGTTGCTTACGAGAATAAGTCACGCAAGTAATGCTGACCCCAGGGATCTGAGTGAAGAATCCTCAACGGCCCGGTGCAGATATAGTGATTCAAGAAAGACCACAATCGAAAAGATACAAGACAACTGTCTCTGGCCACTCCTTCTATGTGGAGGTCCCATTCACTGAAACTGAAATTTAGAGGCCGAGCCAAAAATCACCTCACAAGTTGTCATCTCACTGATCTTTTTTTTTTGAAAGGTCTTGTAGCTCTTCGTTTGCCTGATATCTGCTCACATCAAACCAAAGAATCTATACTCTCTTTTGATCCAGTCCAAGCATGGAAATGATCTCTAAGGCAGTCAATGGCGCCAGACGCATTGTGTGCACCTTTCTGAAATCTAATCATGAGTCTACGCATTAAGTCTGGCTGACTTTCAGAAGCTTTTTTCATTATGGACCTCATCGGGTTCTGATCTGGACATTGACTTGGAGACATTGGATCTATGCTCTGTCTCCGTTACATGGTCTCTTGTAATACACAATCTGAGACCGCGTCAGCGCAATGTCTTTATATCTACACAAATGGACCACTCTGGAATGCTGCTGTAAATCACTCACGATCTTCACTTTCGCTTCGCTTCGGTAAAGATATCCTCAAAGTCATACCCTTCATCGATGGTCTCTACTGTAATGAAAGTTTGTAATGAGTTTGTAATGAAAGTTTGTAATGAAAGTTTACTGATAATCTTCACTTCCGCTCCGCTTCAGTAAAGATGATAAAGAGTAAAGATATCCTCAAAGTCATATCCATCATCGGTGGTCCCTACTGTGGACGTCTTTCTCATCTTCACTTCCGCTTCGCTTCAGTAAAGATAAAAGACGTGTCCCAACCAATCCGTTATCGTGGTTACCCTCTACGGTAGGCAACATTTTTTGTTTACCTTCAAAGTAAAAAAAGTGACTCTGTTTTTTTGATGCAATAGAGGCCAGTCCTTGATACATCCAAATGGCCGTCAGCACATGCGATGGTGAACTTTACTTACACAACCTCTCTGCATTTATCCGAACGCATGAACGGCAGCTAGCAAATGCTTTGCTGGCCTACAAGAAACCAGCATCCAACAACTCACGACAGCAGGAGGCTTCAGCCGCTTACGAAAAACCCATACGACTCTCCCTCACGATCCATCACTTGTTCTACATCTTGGGAAAGTTTCAGGAACTAGGCATAAACGTTGGTCCTATGAATATTCGGTTGGATGACGAAGACAGCCATGTGAACTATGTCTCTTTTCTCTCGGACTTCCACCACTCCAAATTACGCTCTTCAGATGCACAGTCTATTCATTCCATGTCAAGTGTCAAGTCTGTAATGTCTAGCGTTTCGGCACTGTGGAGTTCTCTCAACACAGGACCGAAAAATCGGGATAATATCGTATTCGACATCAAGTATCTCTGTTCTGCATTCACAAAACTGCCCTGTCTTTGGCTCCCGATAAAAAGGCCCGCCTGATCGAGGGAAACGAGGAATACCCCTTTGACACCGCAGTCCCCGTCCAGATCTTTAAAAACATATCTGTTCTGGAGCTGTCCGAGTGCGAGCCAAAGGAGGTCTACGGCTGGGTGCAACTGAGCGAACAGGTAAAGTTTTTGGTCATTAAAAAGACAAAACTTACAGACCCGGCAGAAGTACTCATTGACCTGGTGGAAAACGACTGCGGAAGACGAAGATCCTCCTCCTACGGCGAAGCCATCGAACAGAGCTCGTCGTCGCAAACAACAAGACATATCCCGATTTCGCTGTCGAGCACTCTAGAACACCCACTCTCATCTTCTCTCTCGAGCGCCCACAACAACAGCTGGATTTCGGATCTCGCCTCACCCAAGGAGGAAGCGGCGAAACTACAGCCAAAAAACTACAGAAGATCATACGTGGGAAAACACATTCCAATGTCCCCCAACGGGGCGGCTACTAGACGTTCAAGACGATCTGAGTCTATCCCTACACCGGCCAGGGAGGATTATCCACACACCGCGCGATGGACTCACCTCCGTCATCTTTCGCTATCGGACAACAAGATTGTGAGTATCAGTCGCGGGTGTCTGGATAATCTCAAGTCTCTTTCGTCTTTGGATCTTTCCAAAAACGACATGAGGGAGGTGCCTGAGTGCTTGGCAAAACTTGTAAATCTTAAAAGTCTCAACCTGTCCTACAACAAGCTGACGAGCTCCAAAGGGTTCACTTCTGGGAGTTTCCCAAAACTGACTGTTCTCAGTCTGAGGGGGAACAGGATAACTTTGCTCGAGAGTTTGGAGAATTTCAGCAGTTTGGAGAAACTTGATCTTCGTGATAACCTACTCACGCATGTAAAACAGCTGAAACCCTTGTTGCAGCCGTGTGAGCACGAGAAGAAGCTGGTTCTGGATTCCCTGTATGTGATGGGGAACCCTCTCGCCGGTATCCGTGGGTACAGAATCGAGCTTTTCAATCTTTTCAACGCCTTAAAGTACAACAACACACTCAAGCTTGACGGGTCGCGGCCTGGGATCTTTGAATCTCGGCTTTTGGCAGATGAGAAGGGCGCAGAGCTCAAATTGAAGCAGTTTTTGGATGAAAGCATCATCAGTACTATGACTGAGAAAATGTCCACCTTGAATATAAACCGCATAGAGACCCCTGCTGAAGTTGTGGCTCCTAAAAGCCCCACCAGAACCTCTACTTTTATCCATCAATTGAAGACAACTCAGGACACCGAGCCGTATCCTTTGAGTCCGCCAGCAAAACCGTTTGCCCGCGGCTCGCAGTGTTCTGAAAACACAGCCCTAAATCAAGCGAGCGAATCCATCGATACCCTTGTTCAAGCATCTGACACTCACACGATCGGCGGTGAGTCTTGTTCCGGTTCACTCAAACGAAACTCACAAGACTCCAACCCTGCACACAGGATTTCCACCGCTACTCCAGCACTGCCTGTTATAACGGCCACCACCACCACCATAACCTCGTCGCTTGCCCCAACGGGCGAGCTCGAGAAGGATGTTAAGCTGGTTGTTTAAATACATCATTGATGCATCGTTGAATGTATCATTGAACGCATCATTAAAGCGAAGCGGAGATGATGTGTTATTCTTCCTCTTAAAAAGATGTGTACTTTGTGAGGGTGAATAACAAGGATGATGGACAAGAAAGTCTTTGATTTTGCATCATTGGAGCGAAGCCGAAGGGGTGTATGTTCCATCCTCAGTGAGAGGAAATACTTTACGTGGAGGAGTTACAAGGATGGTGGACAAGAAGTCTCCGACGAATGGTAAATTTTGGCCATTTCAGCAGCTAGCAATTAATTTGCATCGACATTTTCTCAGCTTTTTTATATCTTTTTGTTCCGTAAAAGGACAGTTCTTCGTCTGAAAGAGACAAACCTTAGAGGGCTTGCATGGTCAGATAAAGCTGAGTTAATGGTCAAGGTTTTATCGGTCAAACGCCTGAGGGCACCTTGAAAACCGGAATAGTTTATTATGATAATTGCTGAGAGTATATGCCAGGTATAGGACGAGATCCTCCTTCATTTCGAGAAGCCATTGAGAGATTACACTCTGCGAATTTCGATCCACCATGCTGCTTCAAATCAACTGACAGGAGATAGAGGGAAGCTGTACTCAATGGTCAGTCAATCTGCAACTCCTCTAAAGATAGTGGTGAAACTCGGATTACAAAGCTATACAATAGAACTAGTTCAAGGTGCCCCTATTTTGGTTAATGCACGACAAATTATAAGCGGCAGAAAAGTGTAGTTTTGATTATCGCACGACATAAATATCGTCTCGAGCCGAAAGAGAAGAGAATTATGCCTCCTCATTGCCTCTTGCAAAACCTGAAAGTGGAAAAGCATGAGCACTTCCTGCACGTGCTGAACCTTTTTATGTACCCCTTCATTTTCGTCATTCTACTTCTCTCTCAATCTCATTTCAAGGCTCACCTTTCTGCACCCAACGTTCCTCCTCTGACTTCTGTGTTGCTAGACTTGACCCATAGTTTCTCAAAGGTGAATAATTCTAGATCGACTATAATTAGTGAGGATGCGACATCAGTGGAGAGGATATCATTAGGCGATTTCTATCTGTCGAGTCTTGAACTCGTCGGTACCAAAGTATGGAGATATGGAGGGCTTGACGCAGAAAGAAGTCCTAGACCGCGCTTTCACTAAAAGTGTCACCACCCTAGACTGATAGTGTTGCCAATATGTACCTTGGCCAAGCCAATGTGTTGGAAGCGTCTTTCGGTTTATGGAGAATAAAATCCTCAGAAGCCACCATCGATCTCTTCAACTGAAGGAATATCCACTCAGAAAAAACCTGGTAAGACAAGGAAGAATCTCATATTCAGAGGTTTTCCCTTAACGTCCTGCTCTACTCGGGAAGTTTCTCCACCTGCGACACCTGCTCCGTTTGATACTCTGTTTCCTCCTGCTTCTTGTTCTCTTTTGATTTCGACTCCTGGAAATCAAACAGTTTTGTCATTTTTTCCATAGTCTCCTCCATACAAGTGCAATCAACATCCAGAAAACATGGCTCGGTGATGTTTTCTCGCACTGAGTCAATCATTTTCATCAAATTCTATTGTCACTGGGTCTGAATCTTTTTCGTCGCTTGACTTTTCTGCAAAAGACCTGCTTGGAGAGCGACATCCCCTTTTAGTTTCGCAACTTTCTCAAGGACAACGGGACTGTTCAGATGACAAGGCTGATCCAAATAGAATCAACCATTTCATTGTCGCTATGTTGGAACGTCCCTCTACATCGGCAGTCATGATTTTCATCCATGAAATCGATAGCATTTACCCCAGTTCATACCGTCGTCACACTGTTTCTGTGTTAGACGTCAGTTGCAGCATTCACCATCAAACCATTGAAAGAAACATGCGGAAGGGCTGCAGTTGAAATTTTTCGGGCAGCATTCCTATGCAACCACCTTACTCATTGTAATACTTCGTCTTTACCAAATTTTTGATGTCTCTCTGTGTCAGTAATCCAAGATGTAAAGGTCGGGCATCGCTTAAACTTTCAAAAAAGCCTGCTGATACTGTGCCCGATGTTTTAAGCGACTCCCGGGTATGTGGCCAGTCAAATTCAACGTGAAAACCACTCGTTCCAGCTTTCACCCAAAAGTAAGCTATTAGCCATGGGTGTCACCAAACTAAATGATCACTAATGAGGATATCAGAGATAATGCATCCAATCATGTTGATTAAACCTGCGTTCATTCCGACTCGGTTAGCCTAAAACATTGGGACAGAGAAGACTCATCTACCACCTTGTTGATGTTAATGCGATTGACATGCTCCCCTTATTATCACTTTCAAACTCTTCAAGACAAAGGAGACGAGTCCTGGAAGAGCTGAATTTCATAGACTAAAGAACTGTCTGCGTAGATAGCACGGTGAAGTGCCGCAGATTCATCATTGTCTAATTTGAGGAGATAATTGTAAAGTCAAAGACTCCTCTAGTCCTATGACATCCCCTCTTGGGATTAGAACTTTTGCCTCATGCTAACCGTTTCTCTTGCCGGGAGAAGATCAAAGATAGAGAATCAACCCTTGGTCATAGGTTATAAAAACAGTAAAGTTTTATAATTGTTCAGAGGAGGTCTTCAACAGAGTACTGGAAGATAGATTTCCCGTTGGAACGCCTCAGGATATAAGCCTGTGGTAGACTATGAGAAATACAGATAAGCGGTAAAGAGGAGATCGAGAGCGTAGTCCCTGAAGTAAGAGCTCAACTGGCTCCACAGAAGAAGTCGAATTACCTGAAGAAACATCTGCATACTAATGTTTAGTTGCCGCGTGAGCTCCATATGGAACCTTGGCTCCATCAGGCTCACCCTGAATCAAAGTCGCATGGAAACAAGCCTTCGGCTAAGGGTAATCCTTACACCTTCAACAACACTGGTAGTGTGTATCCAAAAGAATCCTACCCACTTTTCCTGCCGGTCTTTTAATCACTTTATGGTACAACTTTTTGTTCTATAGCTTCCAAGCCTGCGCTTTGTCGCAATCGTAATGGTTTTTCATCCTTTTGTCATTTTATGCACTCTCAGGTTTTCTCTCATTCCCTCACCCAGAGTCTCACACTCTTGTCCCACCCACTGCTAACGATAAACTCACCGTCTGAACTCACATCGCAGCTCATCACCTTGTCGTGGTGGCCCTGCAGCGTTTTCACTTTAAGCCAGTTGTCTGCCGAGTAGATGTTGACCTGGTTGTCGTAGGAACTGGAAGCGAGAAACGTTCCAGAATTCTCTCTTCCCTTGAAAAAGCGCACATCTGACACCATCTTTGTGTGCGCTGGCACAAAACACTTTTCTCTTGCCATGCGTATATCCCACACTCTGATACTGCAATCTGCGCTTCCCGTTACGAGATCCACGCCGTTGGAAGACCAGTCCATGGCATTGATGCCCTTTATATGGCCGTTGAGAGTGAAAATAGACTTCCCCGTCCGGAGATCCCAAACGTGCCCAATAGCATCTAGCCCTCCTGAAGCCAATAAAGACCCATCCGGGTGGTGGCTCAAGGCAAAAACCTCCTTGGAGTGTCCCTCTTGCAGAAGCAGCTCCTTCTCCTTGTGGATGTCCCACATCCGCCACGTCAAGTCGAAAGAAGCACTCGCCAAGAAGTCTCCACTGGGATGGAACTCAACCCTACATACTCGCCCATCATGCCCTCTCAAAGTGGAAACAGGCATCTCCGAGCCCAGATCATACAAATTCACCAGCCCCTCTGCACCGCTTGTCGCTAATGTGACAAGAGAATCTTGAGGGTTCCAGTCCACACCGCCAATTTTCTCCTCGTGTCCCCGCAGCTTCTTCACCACACTGAGATCTTGCCGGTCCAAAATATACGTAGTTCCGTCCCACGAGCCGGCAGCTATGAGCTTATCATCGTTGGAGACCCTTACAATAGATGTGGCACGTGAACCTACGGCCTGGGAGCCTAGAGATGTGAATTTGGTGAGCTCGCTTTGAATTTTTCGACGCTTTACCAAGGTATCTACAAACGGAGTCTGAACAAAAGCGTTCTGGCTACTAATTCTATCACGCGCTCGACATAGAGAGAAGCTAGCGATGGATTGACGGGCTTTTAGTAAATCTGGCCCTCCAGGTGTGTAAAACTCTTCTTCTTCTTCCTCCTCCTCCAACTGCGAAACTTCTCCATCTAATGGGAGATCTTGTCCGTCTAAAAGATTGATAAGTCTTTCTCTTCGATCCGGTCTCTCTTCCCCGAAAAGGGTGATTGGCTCTCCAAGCTGTCGTAGCTTGGCCCGCACTTCGTCGTCTGTGGTGGGGACATGCAGCTGGTTCTCCAGTCTTCGAGACTCAAACTCGGAGAGAAACTCTGACGCAGTTTTGTCGGTTCTTTCCCCGTTGACAGTGAGTTTGTGATTATAGTCTATTGGAATATCCATCTTTAGGATTTCCAAATGCACTCAAAAAGTGGTTTTTTTCCACATCAAACTGCGATACTCTGTTAATCTGCAAGGTTTGGTAGGCTTGTGAGTAGTTTTTCATTGCGATTGATGTTGTGTATATTGAAAGTGAGCTTGAGAGTAATATTATGTTCTTTCCATTTGGTTGAGCTGTCGAGTGTCTTAGAGAGGCGTAACATACCGTCTCTTCTGTGTATCTCAAGGTCAACATACATAGAGGGAGAGGGGGTGAAGGTATGAAAATCCTGAATCAAGTGATGCGGTACCATGTAGGTCAATAAAGGCTGTAGATGCCCTGGTTGGGTCAACACCACCAGCGATTTCAGTACAAGCAGTCAGGTGCAACACCTGCTGCACCTTCATGAAACCGGAAGGGACCTATTAAGTGTTTTTGCACACTTTGACTGAAGTTTTTTCGATACCCCCAACCTCTTCTTCCTTGACTCTTTGGAAGGCTTACGTCTGATTCTGTCGTACAATTTCCAGCGATTTTATTGTCGGGATTGGAGTACGCAAGACCGAATCACCATGGTGACTCCTACTTTTACTTCAACTAAATCAAGAAAGAGGAAGGCTCCTATGTCTTTTCTTGAACTGCTACACTGCTATGGCTACGGCGTGTTGAAAGATGCATAGTGTCAGGGAAACAAAGTCACTAAAAGATTATTATCTTAGGGGAGAATGTTAATATTGTGGGTTGACAAAGCAAGCCACTTTTAAGCTTTTGACTAACTATGAAGATGCTTTGCTAACCATATCTCATTCACAATATTGATTTATTTACATTTTTCTCATATAGACTATCAGTACGTTGCAAGAGGACTAAAATGCTCGTTATAACAAAAGATTTCCGGCTTATAAACCCCTGTGAATTCAGCTCGCAACCCGAACCTACTTTGAGTAAAGAGTCTTTATCGAGTTCTAACCCTTCACAGCCCCCGCTTAACAGAAAGTGCATGTTTACGAACTTTCAAGAGTTGCAGAGTATGCCGAAGCAGTTTTTCCGTCTAGCTACGCAATAAGGCTATTGTTCTCAAACCGTACCCTTCATCGGATCCAGACATCAATGTCTTCTACATTTGCAAGTGTATCATAAACCAGTCATAATCCAGTACGACATGTTGATCGTGAAGGACAGATTATAGGATGTATATATGCACACAATATAATCCCATATGTCGATCTGGAATACATGGGGTGTCTTTCATAAGGTGTCAATGGTAGAAAAGGTGACATTTTACAATTTTGATGTGCACAGGTTTGTAGACGCAAAACCTAGACGCAAAATGCCATCAACTCACATCCTTACATCATGTTGACACCAGAAGCACACTCTCTCGGCTTACGCTTCGTCGCAATTAGAACCATCTGCCTCTATGAGATGTAAGGACAAATGTCTCCATCTTAGATACATCGAGATAGTGAGGTCTTAGTCCCATGGACTAGATGTGATTGGAGCATTTTCAATATCTAGTAACGTGAGTCCAGATATAGATGCCTCACAAAGATCCATTGATACTCCAGTGCACCGTGTAGATAATTTGCAGAACCACCACACTAAGGTCAAGTGAACTGACTCAAGTTTGGACTGCTACAAAGCATTAAAATCAGTCTTGAAAACATGGCGGCCGTGGGCCAAAGTTATTCATGACTTGACTAGAAATTTCGATGGCTGTTCTACGGTAAATGGAGGATAGTAGTGCTTTCGAGTCAGTTCCTGCAATTTGTCGAAGATGAATTTTGATATAACAAATTTCCCTTTTGGAAACTTCCCGTCAGGAAACCTCCCGTCAAGAAACCTGTAGCTTGCTTTGCCCACAAAGCTCATGCCCACTTTTTATGGTCTCTCCCAGGGCTGAAACAAGAAACCATGATCAAACACTCATCTGAACAGATCAATCATGACCTTACGAAAATAATAATCCCCTTTCCATTCTCGAACAAAACACAAAATTTTATTAAACGTCTCATAGAGACTCACAGAACTACAAATCTAGAAGGGTATAACTACTCGGGGACACCGTTGGAAACAAGCTGGATGTCAATATCCCCGAAGCAGGACTTCTCGAACTGCGACTCCTCGTACAACGTAGAGAGATAGTCGATAAACTTGTCCAGTTCGCACCAGCCGTCGGCTCTGGACTCGCATACTTCAGGCAGGTTGATGGAAAGTGAAACGGTGCTGTCGTTCATGATGAGGTGGATGTACTCAGTCTTCTTGGAGCCTTCGATGTTTTGCGATGCGCGATCTGCTGGTACTTGTTCGTCGCATTCAATTACTTCAAAGTTTAAGAATGCACCAAAAGGAGTAACGTGGGAAAGAACAAATGGCTGTCTGGCGCCGTCACCGGTAAAGTTTGACCTGAACTGATTCAGACCTAAGGCAGTGACAATGCTGATGAGGTCAGAATCGTGCGTGAAGTCAAAGTACAAGCTCTGATCGGTGGGGAAGAAGGTTGGGTTGGAATTTATGGTTGAGTTTTCCGAAGTTTGTGTGGCTGGGTCGTAGGGGGTATTTGTCAACCTCTGGTAGAACTCAACTACCCAGCCAACACCCATAGCACGACCAGTGGGGTTGGAAAATGAGTTAGAAGCGTACCAGAGATAATCTTGCGCGTACTCGTACCCTTCCCATTCTTGTTGAGTGAAGAGAGGGCAGAATTTCGAGCTTCCAAAAGAGTTGGTTTCGTAAGCACAGATCGATTGCATGCTCATCACGTCAGAGGTTGTCAGAGTGAGGTTCCCCTCGAGTAAAGCATTGAATCGGTCGGTAGCATTTGCCAAGTAAGAGTCTATAAAGTCTGTGGTGAGATCGTAGCCAAGTATGTACGACTCTCCGTTGTTTGGACAGAACTGCCAGCCCAAGGTGTTGTTATATCCGTCATCTTCTATCAGGAGCTCCAGGTTGGCGTGCTTTTCCCACTCCAATCCGAAAAACCCGGAGAGAAAGTACATGGCGCTTTCTTTCATCCTCTGCTGGGTAGTTGAGCGCACCACAAGTTTTTCCTCGTCTTCAACCAGGCCACCGTACCTATAGTACTGAGCAACTCCGTGGTCAAAGAGCTGTTGACGACCCAGGTGGGTCAGAATTGCTTCGCCCATGGTGTTTTCCCACTCGTTCAGAAATGCCAATTCTCCTGAGGCTTGGAAAGTGGCATTTTCCAAAGTCTCGGCAAAATCAGGCGTAGAAGAAGGGTATCTTGAGCCATGTCTTCCAACATAGTGTAACTGCTTAACACGACATTGCTCGGGCATACCAAAGTTGTAAATTCCATAGTCAGAGGGAAAGTATGGGGACTGGCCTCCCATAAGCCTGTATATGGACTCATCTCCGTCTTTGTGGTCAGATGACTGAATCTCAGTCTCGATTGGGTTAGGCAAGTTGTGAGCCTTGGTGGGGATACCAGTAACAGCAGGAGCAGCATTGGTGTTTACGAGCATTGCAGCAGCCCCCGTTGTGTAGGGACCAGCAAACCCTGGATTCAGGTTGAATGCATCGGTCGACGAACTTACTGGAGCGCAAACAGCCAGCCCCGCAAGAAGAGCTTCTAAAACAAAGGAAGAGAATAGCATGCAGTGAAGAGTTTGATGCTCTGACTATATACTCATCGCGCGGTAGTCAGAGGTCTAAAGACTGGGTGGGATGTTGAGAAAAAAGTCCCGCAAAATGTTGTTGAAACTGTATGGAAAGAAAGTTAATCATCAGAGGCTTGGCTTCCCGGAAAGGGATTGTTTTCTTTCTTTCGGAATGTCCAAAATATAGGCTTGTTAAGAGCTATGGATTGTTGGAAAGAAAAATTGTTCATGCACGGTGTTATGCGAGTATGCATGAACCTGCATCTAATATGTACCGATGAGGAAATAGCCAAACGGTGGTCTTATGCACCGCATCAGGCTACGTTTAAGAGGATAAGGGCCAGAGAAAAACAGTCGCAAATGGTTTTTTTCCAGAAGGTTTATTCTTAGACAAAAGATATGTTGCTGACATGAGCTATCGACGATAACGCAGAAACTTTGGGCAGCCTGTTTATGCAAGGTGACGCTTTTTTGGTTGATGCACGAAAGGATCAAATTGGCACTTTGAAGCGAAGCGGAAATGTTTGTGAGGGTAATCTTTTGAAAAATGAAGCCAAGGCAAGGGAAAATATCCCAAAGCCTGATCTCCCACTACTTACTGTCTTGCGATTCCAGCTTATTCGGATTGTAAGAGGGCTTTTCTAGGATGCTCGCCGTTTGAAATGTCTTTATCGTTTTCCGTTCTCCCTATGTTTCATCCCCAACGCCCATTGGAGCCTCTCGCGCGTATTACAACATTGGTACCGATAACCAAAGAGTGTTTGACTTTACAAATACTTAGGCAATTATTTCGGAGAGTTTGTTACCTTTAACTTTCAAGATAAGCTTCACCAGCTGGAACAGCTCTCCCCTACTGAAAGATTGAAAACTTTTAAAGTGCTTTACCTAGAAAGAAGGTGCTGGACTTTCGATATCAGCCCCTCAAACGACTCTCTTCCGACCTTTTTGCCCATTGATTCAGCTCAAGGTCTGAGACTTGACAATGGTTTTCAGTAACGGCAATCAATCAGGGTTTGAAACGCGATTCCGCGGTCCAAGATCTCAGTCTTATATTTCGGTAAGCATCATCAATTGCCACATTCCCTCGGCCACATGCTTACCATCAGCTGAATCCACTATTAGGTGGTAAAGATACACCACATCCAGTCAAGGATCAAGGAGTATCCGCCCCATCGTCTCACCCGCCACCTGAATTTCATCCACTGCCTTCAACGCTTAACACATCAGCCGTACAGTGAATCGGCTTATTCGGTGATGGAATCCCAATCTTTCTGATAGACGTCGCACGAGAATTCGTACACAAATGGGGCTCAAGAGTACTTTCAGTCGAAGCCTAACGCAGGAAAAAAAAGCTCGTATTTCTCATATGGAGCTGGTTGATTCAAAGAGTCGTCAATAATGCCTCATCTGGAAAGTTTCATGGTTTTGAGGAAAAGTGGAAGAATGGCGGCCGAGATGTTCGTGAGCGGGAACAATCGAAGACGGGACTTCTGGCCCCTTCTGAATTTTACTCCAATGGCCGGGTATTCGATGAAGCTGAGAATCTTGGTATATATGACCAACGATTGTTTTTTCCCCTAATCAAATGCTCACAGAAAGTCTCTGGATGGATATCCCAAAACAAGATAGCCGAAGGTGTGAGGTCAGTCGATGTGTTTGACTTTCCCTCTTAGTGTTTGACTTTCCCTCCTAGTGTGATCTGTCCATGCCTCCCAATGAATCCATTTGGTGCCGAAAGGTGGTTCACTTTGAATCTTTTGAATACGCCTAACTATTGACAAGGTGTCTGCGAAGGAAAAAATTCCATGACAGATTTTACAAATAAAAATCAAGACAAGAGACTCAGCTGAAATGATCTAGAAATAAAGGTTCTCAGCCTAGGCTATGCCATGCTTAATCGTCTCCACATACAGCAGATATCACGTGAGCTTGACAACCTAGCTCTGTGTAGCTCACCTCCCTATCCGAGCAACTTTTAATGAATCTACAAAGACAATACCCTTCATGCGGACTTGGATGTCTACCAGATTACAACTCGGTCACCAGATATATGTCCGCGAAGAAGCCCCTCACAAAGTATAGATGGGCATCTCCCCCTCGGCACAGTTGAGAATAACAAAGTTATTAAGCGGATTCTCCCTCCTGCCAAGCATATTTATAACATCCTGAGCCACACAGCCTCCCAGAACTGCCGCCACCGGCTGAAACTCGGTAAAAGCTTGTCTTGCAAGCTCCTCGCAGTAGTGGACATCGTCGTCCACAACATGCTGCGGTAGTGTGAGCTTTTCTGCCCATACTTTAGCCTTTGATTTCAAGTCGTCCACGTCGATATCAATTTTATCAATCGCTGTTTCCATCGCATTCACATCGCTGTACTCTAAAAGTGAAAGCAAAAGCGGCAGCACCGGTTTCATCCTTCTTAGCTTTCTCTTTAAGGGGAAATTCTCCGCAATGAAAACGTCAGGTGATGAGCCCAACTCTACGAAAGGCTTATACGAATTGCGCACTATACAGTTGTCTAACGCGGTATCGTTTTCCGTCAACTTGTCGATGCGCAGAATCTCACGCACAGAGCTGGTCTTGCCAACTTGTTTAGGAATGTTATTTGCAGTAGTTCTCACATTAGAATCGTGCTGGATCAAATCCACAAAAATGTATCCGTACATTCCGTGACAAGTTGTAGCGTAGAATGGAATTTTGCACCTTCTTGAAATCCCATTCAGATAAACAATCTCTTGCCGGCTCAACAACGTGCCGATGATGATATCAAACTGATCAAACCATTTTTCATGCTTCGCTTTGAATGAATCTGTGTCAATATTCAGTTTAACCATTTTGTTAAGCTCTTGCAACCTATGCGATGCCGATATTGCTTTAAACTGTCCCACGCTGTTACGATCAAAGAAAAAATTACACCCCAAATCTTGGCCTCTTACTTTAGTGCTGTCGAGAATAGTGAGCGCTCCTATTCCTCCTAATACGAGGTTTTTGGCAATCTCTGCTCCTACGGATGAGAAATTGACCAATAAAATATTGGCCTTTCTCATCCGATTCTGAGCGTCCATCCCCCACAGACGGATTTGTCTGTCATAAAGCGCGATTTCATCTGGATTCGTTAGAGAGTTTTGTGAGATGGTACTTGCCTGAAGACAGTTTGTTAACCTCTGGCATTGGGTATATATATGGCGCAGGATATATATAGGGTTTTATTCTCTTGAAAAAAACGCGCATACGCGTAAAATTTGAAGAAATTCCTCATGAGGGCCTGAGTGTGCTTATTTTCTGGAAATGGCCCTCTGATGATGGGTGTGTTCTGAGGGATTCATATACTCGAGAAAGCGAAAGGTGTAATCAGAAAGGCTTTAGCATCGATTTAGGAGAGTTCTCGAAGTTAACTTTTTACAGAGTTGCAAATACAATTAGAGACTCCATAGTACTGAGTGCTCTTCAGGTATGACCTGATCAATGCAATACCTGGGATGTATATGAATAGCAATACTCTGAAATATGGCTGTGAAGCAGCCTCAGGCGGGAGTAGGAGATTTCATTCCTGTCCCAGTAAGGTTGACCTGTACCCAGCCTGTTCTTTCTTGAAAACACAATCAATTCAGCAGATGAAACCCTTTATTCTTCTTTACAGCGGAGAGAATTAATTAAAGCCAGATTGTGAAAAATGCGTCAAGCACCTCTAGTTGAGCTTGAAATTTAATCAGCGTAAGAGGCTCGACTCCCCGAAAACATAACCAATCGGCCCTCTCCTCTCGCACTTACTTACCCTTACGTACAATCATACCTTGTATGATTCAATGGTTGAATTTTAACTCTCTATTGATGAGGGTGTTCGGAAGAGCCAGGAAATCGGCATAGAGAAATCGCCTATTCTGTCGAACTGCCCAGATGGGCTTGAAGGAGTTTCCGGGGTTGATTAGTAGATATCCAGAAAGTGTGAGATTTAGTTCTTTGGAAATAAAAAAATATAACTGGCCAAATGTAACGGACGAAAGGATTAAAAAAAAAAAAAAGGATGTTGGTCTGAAATGTCAAAATTGTCTCTCTGATGTCGTCCTAGGGAGATTCACAATGAAAATGCTCCAGGTTTGAAAAGAAAATCCACACTGGTTTCAAGTAACTCCCACAGAAAAAGAGCTGATCTCATGAGGGTATATTCTGAGCCATTTGGCAGTGTGATTCCATACCTTTATTTTGGAAAGCCAGTTTACCAGTGTATAGAAATCATAACGTGACCTGAAGGTTGGTACAACATCTCGTGTCAACACTGGCATGACGATTCCAGGGTGAACTGCTTAACAAAAAGGCATTCAAAGCCAATGATCTCGAGGTTTGTCAGATGGCTTTCTCCACCAGTGAATGTCAGTTTTGAGAATTTGCCAAGTACCCGGCATCTAAGGGTGAATTCACTGTTTTGGGTATTCTCCTAATGATGATTCCTCATCCCCAACATCATAACGCCCGATGATGACGAGATCGCTGATTCAAAAGTGCCAGATTATGCTCCACCATCTTCTCTGCTATATCCTTCTTCTGTGCAAGTCTCTCCAAGTCTCTTTTCAACACATCGCACTGCTTCTCAACCACATTGGTTGCAATATCGGAAAGCATCACGGCAACCTTTTCTTTGAGCTCCGTATGCACCTTTGTCAATCGAGACAGCTCTTGCTCTGAGTCTGTCACAGATGCGTTGGCCCTCTCAACCTCCTGAGTCATGTACTCATTTTCGCTTGCGAAATTAGAGGTTTTTGTCTTTATAGCCTGAATCTCTTGCTTCAAACGGTGTACTGCAGCGTTTTTCCTTATAGCGGTATCTATCTCTGAGTCAGTGGCGCCGCCGCTTACCACACCGTCTATTTTCTCTCTACTCTCTTCGCAGCCTTTTAAGCACTCATCGAGAAGCAGAGACCTTGAAGCCACTTTTTTCTTGCCCACGTCTATCCTCGCTTCCACGTGGTCCAGGTCCACCAGCATCTTGGACATTGTTGTTTTCGCGCACTCTAGAGTCTCGATCTTAGTCTTTGTGAACCTGTCATGGCTGGCCAGCTCCTCACTGAGGCTCCAGTACCTTTCGTACTGCAGTATCAGAGAACGTATAACTTGGTGAGTGAGTGTGGTATCGACGTTACCGCCAGAGGAGTGAGCTATGCCAGTCACCTGACCGATATTGCGTACTTTAAGGGGATTGGACAGATAGTCTCTTTCCAGTCTTTGTGTTTCGTAGAAATCATCCCGATTACAGAGCTTTTCCATGTGCGACTCCGTATCGGCTTTCAGCTTCTTGTGCCGGTGTTCTTCATTGCCAAAGTTGAACTTGACCTCCGTGAGAAGCGATCTCTCCACATCAGAGGGAGAGTACTCGGCGATGGAAGAGAGCTCAGGTAAAGGCCACCTCGGCTGCGTTCCCTGAGATTTCCCCAGCGCTATAAGCCATTCTTTCAGGTACAAAAGACGCTGGCTGTATATTGGCCGCAGTTCAGACGGCAAAACACCCGCTCTATCTCTCATTACAACAAGGGCCGCAGTTACAGGTTTCAAATACTGCGAAAAGTTTCTGGCGCTGGTGAGTTTCCTAAAGTAGAGTGCTATGTGCTCAATGCTGTTGATGGATACCAACCGCAATATAGGTGCAGGGTACGGCCGATTCTGACGGCGGATCTGCTGGAAAAGAGAGAGTTCAGTATCGCAGGTGATGTCAAAGGCAATCACCAAGTTGAAAGAAACAGCTTCATCCACTTGCAACTTGTCAATACTCTGATCGTCAGATGGGAACAGATGTACGGTAAAAGTTGCATCTCTTGATTTACTGAAATCTTTCAATTTCGCACCGGCGTATTTCTGTATCTTGCACTTGAAGCCAAGAAGAACTGACTCAATCAAGTCCATACACTTGCCGTTTCTAGAGATTATGGCAAGATTAAACTTGCCGCTTCTATTACCTTTGAAGTAGACATCCGATAGTATCGTCATAATGTCAAGAAGAGTTTTAAATTTACCGCTCGCTTCAGTTACAATGCGAGGTGTGTCCTTCGTACTGAGGTTTTTCGGCATATAGTGGGTGATTAACAAATAAGGGTGCAATGCCACCAGCTGAGTATTGAGCAGTAAAGTGTTGAGACTATCGAGAATCAGCTGATCCTGAGGCTTGTTGATGACCTGCTGGTCTTGGTCGTAGTCGCCTTTAGTTTCGAAAAATTTCAAAATGTCACTGTAATGAAGCGACACGATTTGGTCCATCAGCTCTCTCTGAAAGTCCGAAAGCGGAACGGCAAGATTGTAGTCTCCCGACAAAGTGTCATAGTTCAGGTTGAACTGCAAAGGCGCCACGTGAGGTTCAGGCGTGGAATCCAGTATGCTGGCGAGATCCATTATCGTGTGCGTGGTAAAATGGTGTACGCGGGAGTTGAACCTGGGGCTTTTGAGCGATTATGAAATACTCGAAATGCATATGAAAGTTTTGAATTTACATATCTACCCCTCAATTTGCTAAAGCCAGCGAACGCTGAAGCGAAGCGGAAGTGTGAGAGAGTAGGAAGTGAGTAGTTTGTTTCAAACATAAAGCAAAACAAAAGTGTGAGACAGTAGGCAGTGATTGTTGGACTTCCTTGTGAACTGTGAGTACGATGCGGCAGCACAATACTGCCATCGATTGGTCTAACAAGCTCGATTATTCGGAACACTCAATGTTTCCATGGGGTATATCAGATCCAGATCACGGGGCTCGGATCTCAAATCCGGATTCGGTGACTTTTTCGGAGAACCATAAACACAATCCATATAACATTTCCGATATTCGGATCTGGATCTTACATTCGATCTTGAGCCAGTGTATATAAGTCAAAAGAAAAGCGATTATGTAATTTCAATCCGTCTATTTAGCTTAGACAAAGATTATTCAGTTAAATATCAATATCATCACTCAAATATGCAAAACCCTGGCCTTCTGTGCCTCACACAAAGGATATCTTTCATGACCTCTGCAGACAGCGAATGTCTTCAGTCTGCTATCACCATTGAAAAGAGCCTTTCAACAGAGACTGAGCCGCATGAAACTGAACCCACTTCAATGGCAAGAGGACATAACTATGCAAAACCCTTTTTTATGAAGGGACCACCACTGAAGCGGCGAGATCAGACTATCGTCTTAAAGCAACTTTTCGATAAAAGGAGGCGTAAAACACTCGTTTATTTTTTTATAATCAACAAGGGTTTTATTGCCCTTTTGCTTTCTTTGTTGGGATTATATTATTCTTCCGATATTTAGAATTGATGGAACTTCTGGTGACAATTCCAATCCCTTGATGTGAGCTGCTGTAATTTTGGGTGTTTTAGTAACACTTGAGGACGTTGCACTAAAGATATTTAAGGTCAACAGGCATCGCGATCTGATCTGATCCCGGATAATAGAGGTGTGATCTGAATCACAATGGGACGATGCAGATCATGGTCTATATAAAACATATGATATATGTTTATGAGGGGTTTGTACAAGCGAAAGGCAAATACTTAAAGACTTCACGCTGCATTAATGACGCGATCCTAGGTTTGAATTTTGCAAGAGCAATGCAACTGAAGAACAGCGACCACACACAACTTTTGTTGTGAAAATGTATGGATATCGTTCGCTAACATCCATACATACTGCTTGATCTGGATTAGCTCCTGATGACCTTTGAAAGATATTGATAAAACTGGATTATCAAAATTGGTGTTATAGTTATAGTTGCTTGGCAATTTTGTGGGTGTCAATGTATTATTTCCATGTGGTCATCCTGATGCGGAAATCTACCCTTATATACCTTTAAACGCCTCAACGCCAATTCCCCCTTCTATCCAAAATGTGCATCCGCATAGAGCTCGACAGAGTCTAGACTCGCATAGTTTGCATTGCGGGATTATATTCGAAGCATGATGTGCACCTTGCCTGTCTTGCAGCAGATACGCGATCCGCCTCGCGTAGCGAGTGTATAGGTCTTATGCATTCTTTCGAATGGGCAATCTCTGTAGCCAGCTTGAATAGCTACCATTAATCGATACCATTATGTATCATAATTAGTCACTAATTTGACTTATATCATCACCCATAGGAGGTTCGGGTTGCCTACTGCATCCTCGGGCCCTTCGGCCTTATCAGGGCGATCTTCGGATCTATTAATAAACCCACTTCGCATTACCTGAAGGCTTATGTGGTCTACTGCATGATGCTCCGCATAGTGCGTTGCATCAAGCAGTGGAGCAGACATTTAATGGACTTATATAATATGAAGAGATCCATTGAATCGAACTCTCCCTATAAGATAGTTATGTGCTCCCGGCGTAAGCACCTTCCTAACTTCTGATTCAGTAATACCGGACCCCGAATTATGGTATTGATATATGTGTATATCAGTATAGAATATGGCTCTAGACCCAACAGAAGTAATAGTAAGGATCGGTATCTTGAGAGCTATACTGACTTCTCAAAAATGAGGGTAAAAAAATCAGGTCATATTTGCATTTCGCTTGATACAAAATCTTTAATTGCATGTCCAGGAAAATCTAAAATCTCACATGCATTTCGAATAAAAAACTCTTCTTTCTCTGTATATAAGAGTGACTGAACTTTTTTCTGAGATATTTTCTCTTTTTCCATTCTTGTTGAGGGGCCTGTAATGAAGTAGAACCTGTCTGGTTATACTGACAAAATGGTTCTCAAGGCTTGTTGAGTTTGTTTGAAAGTTGACATCTTCTCTTGAATGCCTCAAGCTGTAGAATTTCAATGCCTTCTTTATGAGATACTGAGACATAGGATAGTGAAGAGAAGTCACATATAGACAGCCCGTGCTCACAAGAAAAGAAGATTTCAAAATCTTAAATAAGGGTCTCATCACCACTGCATACAGATAATCATTTCAACAAAGAATAAGAACGAAATGACAATGCCTAGAATTGCAGATGCCACTAATTGAACATGGAACATCTCTTTCTGTGAGTGTTTCAATGAGTGGAATCATCACTCAAAGAAACTGAAGCAGGAGAGTTTTGTTTGGCCTACTCGTTTGTTCTCTACCAAAGACTCACACCATCCTCACACCATCCACGTATGAAGAACGGGTGACAGATCAACTGACAACTGGGAGATGTGACCCAAGAAACTCAGTATGAGTCTGAACGCTCTATAGTTATTACACCACCAGAATAAAATTCAGGTTTCCTAAGCAGCTTAAAAGGGCTATATCACACCACTTGAAGACTTCATCATGTCAAAGTAAGCAAGACCGAAATACTAGCTACTGTAATATCATGATTTGTCGATCCTTCAACAACAATGTCAAAAAATTGGTCCAACACCCCCTCTGGACATACTCAATACATCCACCCACGAGTCCAATGTTACTACTGCAGCAATAGACCGTGGTTAGAGATATATAATCCTCTACTGCATTTCTCCTCTGGTCACCTTTGGGAAACTCTAGGACACAAAAATCAATTGGCAATCAGAAACTATCAAGTAAACTAGTAGCAAGCCTTGTTTTGAGACTTTCTCAGCTCGTAGGCCCCAAGAACAGCCTCGGCAGCCTTAACACCGGAAAGAGCCATAGCACCAAAAGTTGGGCCCATTCTGTTGGAACCGTCAACCTCGGCTAGCTCCATACCTCCGATGACAAGACCTGGAGCAACTTCTCTGGTTCCCTTGACGATGGCATCTTCGGCCAGGTTCATGTCGAGACCTCTCATTCCTCCAAGACGTTCTAACCCACCGAGGGCCACGGCTCTCTTGGCACTGAAGGCACCAAAGGGGCCATCGTGTCCGGTTGTGGAAAGAACAATGTTGGAATTGATGACATTAGGATCCATACACGATTGGTCGTCGTGGTGCATGGCTACCAGAGTCCAGTTTGTAACAACACCAGCCACTCTCAAGTCGCCCGTAGCCGGGTCCTTTCTGGTGATGAGATCCTCAACGGCTGTAGCGTTGAAAAGCTTGATGTTTGGCATGGCCAGAACCTTGGAGCACAGAGTTGTAATGAAGAGCGCAGCGTGCTTCACGACAACGTAGTCTCCCTCGTCTTCGTACTCAATCTCGAGGTCGTCAAGAAAGTCTTGAGCTGGCTTTCTCAGCACCATGGCGGAGAAAAGCTGGCCACCGAGGAAACAACCTCCACCGATAGCCACATTAGACTCAATGATGGCAATCTTCAAGTCTGGTCTGGCCTTACCAAGACAGTAGGCGGCAGAAAGACCACAGGAGCCAGCTCCAACGATAACAATGTCGGATTCGGCATAAGTGTCGAGATCCTTAAAGTAGCGTCTTGTCATGGCGCGAGAAACGGTAGACTCACGGATAGGAGCAAATTTGAAAGTGTCCCAGTCGTAGACAGCCTTAGTAGCAGAGGACACAGGAGACTTGCCCTTGACCTGGATTGAAGAGGATTGTTCAACAGCGGTGGTGGTGGTGGTAGCAGATGGGGCCCTAAAAAGTGGTTAGTAATGGTTCTAAAAGCTTCTCGCAATTAGCTCGTCGCATGTTCTTTTCGCCAGCATAACCTGGATCAAGTTCAACCGTATAATCTCAGCCAGAGAAGGTCTCTGGCACCGGTCTGCAATCGAATTAAGAAAACATGACAAAAGATAAAGGGAGACATCATGAGATGCTCACATTTTTGTGATGGAAAGATGTAATTTACAAGAGCGAAAGGGTCTCTTTTATACCTTTTGCTGAGCCTTTTCCTGAGCGACTTTTGCTCCATGCTGCGGGAATATGTATGTGGGATGCTTACTTCATGCACGTGCTGAGGAGGGATAAACAGAAAACAATACAAGTTGAAAGCGATTCAAATTTTATCAAGATGAATTACTTCGAAATCTTTGTTCTGATTCTATAAACTCATCGAGTTCTTGGAGCCTGAATTGTTGGAAGCTAAATAAGCGAAATGTGCGCAGCTTATCGTGCATGAAATTATGCACGTCCCGCATGGGCAAACTATAGTGTATTGGAAAGTTTATAAAATGGCTCATCAGTGGGATATTATGAATTGGTTGCTTTTGAAAAACGGGAAAGTGATTGCCGAGAGGCTGTGTTGTTGAGAATGTTTGTAAAGAGACAATGCTTAGACGGTGCTTTTGCCTAACGAGTCCACCTGATGGATGGTTTTAGCCCAATGTCTTTGTTGCAACTGTGTGAGATTCTCTGTAAGAGTTGTTTTTCTGAGAATTCAAACCCCCACAAGTCAGATTGTTATTTATGAAACTATTGATCCACTGTAACATCTTCTGGAGTATTGACAAAAATTGTTCAGTATGACATCCTGGATACGACGAGGTGTATGGCTTGATGGAACGTGGCACATTTTGTGTAGACAGGATTGATATCGTACTGACATGCTTTAATTCCGGGTATGCAGAAAGGATAACGAGTAAGGCCATGTAATTGCGGCTGGCAGGTATCCTGACATTTCGCCTTTGATGGAAAGTGAATGAAAGAATTCCAAAATCGGATGCAAGGAGTAGGCGAGGGTTGTAATGATAAAACATAGTCGACGGCAATCAAATCCCGTCCGCTGTCAACCTTTCCCTCCTTCTCCCCCTGAATCTCACTCCAATGGCCGGGGTGGACATGTAAGAAACTGGGCGGAGGATGTTATCCGCAGCCGTTGTTTTCTGAAGATTGAAGACTTCATTTCACGTATCACAAATGCGTGATCAGATCAACTGGCATCTGAGATGTATAACCGATGAAACTGTCCATGAAATAGGGCAAAATATAGGGCAAAATGGATCGCCCACTATTAACCCAGTCACACCATACAAACATTATGATTCCCCGGACTTTAAAAATCGGCCTTTGAAGTATGAGATTGATTACTTCATTCTCTTGCAGAGACGACGGACCAGACGATTTGGAAAGTGGGGCGGATTGCTCGTTCCTCTCACAAGGCTTTCTATGCCGGAGATGCCCATGCTCTACAGCAGGGAAGGAGTCTAAATGACCATCAGAACTGGAGTACGAGGAGAAAAAAATTGAAGCAGGAGATAGTGCGAGAACCGAACAAAGAGGATGTTGATCCAAGTTTCTGACCACATATAGAAGAGTGTAAAATTTGGAAAAGAAAGTATGAATCTAACAGCTTTTCTTATATGACACATATTACATGTCGAATAAAAAAAGGAAAAAGGTTGGTCAAGATTTCAGATTTTGTAGATGGTGTAAGGGTTTTCGAAAAAGGGTTGTCCACGCGTACATCCTAACATCCGCTTTGAGTTCTTTTGAGAATAATGCAGCTTACGCCTCGTCGCAGTTAATGCTATACGATAATTCCTCTTTGTCTAAAAAGTTGATGTCAAAGCGGTAGAATAGGGAGGAGCACCTCTCGGAAATCGGGCCTAAGCATACTCTTAACTCCATTTTACTGCTTCACTGTAGGCCATCTCTAAAGGTGTCAAGCTGTGTCCACATCGCGCAAAGAGGAAAGTAAAACCAGGATCCTCTGGTATCTAAACCACTGTAGATTCAGTTCACAACCTGAACGTTTTACCCCAGAATTAGTCAGTTACTGTACCCTTAGTCACCACCTCTGAAGTGTTGTTCTCCACCGATAACCTTAAGCCTGGCAAGACGATAATAAAAGTCCAATACGAGGACTAGGGAGATTGACATCACGATACTAGATCAGTTAGTGTTATATTTACGGACAAATGGTGATAGGAATAGCTCGACTTAAGGCACCAGACCAGGAAATCCTAAACAAATCATTGAGCTCTAACGGTAAAGCCCAGCGTAACATGAAGGTAAATGTCACAAGGAAAGAGCGTGAACAGTTGGCAGATGAGAGACTCTCAGCTATAACTCTTGTCTGCATACCACAAAACAAAATAAATGAGAGAGAGACCCTATCAGTTGAATAGGCAGCTTTCTCCAGACGGTGCTGACATTTGGCAGAGGAGTTGAGAGAATGTGGGTTTAAGTGAATAAAGGGGAGTCTTAGGCAAAAGGCTTGAATTTCAGTTTTTCATGGAGCGAAAGGTCTGACCAATCTTCTCAGGTACATACTTTGCTAGGGCTATAAGATCAAGCAGTCAGAGGTGAACAAACGCAGAAATACGAGGATTTTCGTACACCTTGTTGACGAAAGATGAACCAACGCTTTGCATTTGATTTCTTCTTCAAGAGATGAATTACACATTGTGCTTCATTTGTCTTTATAAAGTCTCAAAGTCATCTCTCTATAATCTGACGTTATTGACAAGTTTGGCTTTTGGTTTAGGAGACTGGGCTTGTCAATCGCACCCGACAAGAAAGCTTCAAGAAAAAGCAGCAGTCAGAGCTAAGAGAACCCTTTCCAATTGTCTTTACTCATCATCAGATGGCCAAAGCTCTCTGATTCCAAATAATCACACCCCTTTAACAGGTCTCCATCACCTTAAACATCTGGGAAAGATGGTAAAAAAGGTCTGGGGCCGTTTTACAGCCTGTCTCACGACGCACCTGATTACTCAATCTGAAAAGTCCATCTCCAATTGTTTCGTAACGCACTCTATTCGAATACAAGTCATCAAACACACTGCTTTGCATCAGACCACTTGGGAAGCTCAAAGGAAGCCTCACTCACAACTTTTTTCAACGAATCAAGGAATGCAATCATAAAACTGCCCGGCTTATTTTCGTTCCCGACCGCAGCGAGCTCACCCGCCCGTTTATAAGCAGATATGGCGGCCAGTGTAGCGATGAAGGGGTCTTGTTGCATCGCTGATACAAAAACCGCGATAACGCTCCCCAGAGAACAGCCAGAGCCTGTGATTGATCCCATCACCTTGTGTCCGCCATGAACAACACTCAGCCTTTGGCAGTAGTGCTTTGGGATACAGTTGGAGCCGTTGTTGACTCCATCGACAACCACGTCTCTTTCTCCAGTCACAACCACGACTGATCTTGTTTCAAGAGCCAGCTTTTTGGCAACTTGTATGACATCGTCTAAGTCTGTGGTGGAGATGTTATCTACTCCTCTCATCTTCATGTCGATTCCCGCCGCGGCGTATATCTCTCCAACGTTACCCTTGATAACCGAGAAGTAGGCCTGGTTTAACAGTCTGGCGAGAGTCTCTCTTCTGACCTTCGACGCTCCGCCCCCCACTGGATCGTACACAATGGGACGGCCAGTAGCGTTGTAGCATTTGGCAGCGTGCAGAAACATCTGTACTTGAGGCTCCGTCGGGGTTCCTGTATTGAGGAGGAGCGCCGAATGGGGGATCTGGGCAAACTCTGAAAACTCCTCAGCACACTCTGACATGATAGGAGAGCCTCCTACCGCCAAGGTGACGTTGGCAGAAAAGTTCTTGACAACGTCATTGGTGATGTGATGGATCATAGGGGTGTACTGTGTAATGGCTTCCAAGACTGCACTCAGTTCAGGTTTCTGAGCCACTTTACAAAACCAAGGGCCTGGATTCTGGATCAAATCAACCAGTGACTCGGTGGCTGACTTGCAATCCTTTTGCGCCATAATACAAGAAACTACAGCCACACCATCCACCGATTTCCCAGGAATGGCAGAAGTGTACAGCACTTTTTGGACATTTGTCTGGTCTAGACCGCCAATGGCCACGCACGGAATGTCAGCTCCGCCCTCGTCTCTCATTATCGTCAGTATCCTCCTCAGCCCCGATGGACCAAAGGGAATTTTCTTTAAGGCTTTGGTAGATGTAGGAAATAAAGCACCTATGCCAACATAGTCTATGAGATGCTTTTTTCCAATAGCATCAACCATCTCGTGTTCGTAAGAAACACTCAGCCCGAGAATTTTGTCTGGGCCTATAAGTTTTCTTACAATCTCAACAGGCATATCGTCCTGACCAACATGGACTCCCTCTGCATCCACCGCAAGCGCCACGTCAACTCTGTCGTTGATAATAAGCGGAATGTTGGCCTTCTTTGTCAGTTCATGCACCAGTTCTGCCCGTCTCACAAACTCCCTTGTTTCCAGATTTTTTTCTCTCAATTGCACCAATGTCACCCCGCTTGTAATGGCCCTTTCCACCTGATCTGCAAACGAGATTCCTACAGGAACCATACCACTATCGGTCACCAAGTAGCATGTGTAGTCCACCTTCATGTCTTTGATGGTGTGAGGATTCATGCATGCACATGCAGCTATATATGCACATCCCGCGTTTTAGAAAATCTCTCAAGTACATCCTCACACCGCTATTTACGCCCTTGCACTATTGACGCCCCTGCGTTTGTATTGTTTGTCTGAACTTGAGTATTCAGCTATAATACCAGTTACTTATCAGATGGTTTGTCTTTTCCAGGAAAAATAGCAACAGAAGTCTCCGTGGAGCGCGAATTTCTTTTCTCTGTTTTACACACTGTTTACGTGTGCCAAATTTCCAAAGAAGGCTGAGTTGGGAAACCTGATAGCTTACTTTTTTTCTATTTAAGCATGAGGCGAGGTAGCGTAAATCACTGAAAAACTTTGAGAAACTATATCGTGGAATCAATCCTAATTCCAGTGCGACATACTAAAGGAAAGGGAAGAAAGGTTACATAAAGTGCTCGCTCCTATCAAGTGAGAAAGCAATAGTGGCCACTTCTTTCAGAAGACGTAGAGACCAAGATTTTCATTTTAAAAAAGTCGAGAAACCAAACACTCCGTCCCGCTGACCAGTTTCTGATCATTGTCAAAATGTAGTAGTGTGAGGAATCTCCACTGAGATACAATAAGTTGGCCATGCAAGACAAAAAAGGCTTCAAAACCCAACCCCTTCTGGATACCCCTTACCTCTCTACAAAGAGCTGCTGGTCGAGATGGGTGGACGCGAGGTTACTCATGACTCTGTCAACTAAAAGACCTAAACTTGTAGTGTATTTCCAAGATGCAAAGAGTCAAGACATGCAAATGTCGCACTACCAACCAATGTACCGCTTTTACACTACTCATGCTCAAGAGCCGCGGTCCAGAAATTCACTTCGAGCTCACTCACGTCAGCAAATATCTTGACAAGCCTGGCAGCCTTTGCCGGAGATACACCCACAGCCAGATTTTCCAGCATTTTTCTGCCGTCTGAACAAGACTGTCCGTACCACTCACTGAGGTAGTCTCCAATCCAGTTCTCGTAGATATCGCCCTTGCCCTCCTTGCAAAACTGCTTTGCCCATTGGGCAGCAGCACGATAACCATACAAACAAGGAGCCAGAGCGATATTAATGTCAAACCAGTCTCCAGTCTTTGCGACATTCATCAGATAGTCATTATACTCAGAACACGCTTTGCCCATTCTGATCTCCTGCAAGTTTGTTACCCCATTCTCCAACAAAATCCCCTTGTGTCTTTCCAGCTCCATGGCAATCTTGCCCAAAATTCCAGCCTCGGTCTCGATAGACTTCATGTCGGGCGCCACACTGGCAGCCAGAGAGTGTACGCGGGCGTAGTTGATCAAGTAGGCATAGTCCTGCTTTATGAAGAAGATAAACTTGTCGAACGGGATGGTTTTCTCCGCTACAGCCTTCACAAATGGATGGTGGGTGTACTTTTCCCAGCTGGGGGAGATCAATGGGTGGTTCAGAAGGTAGTCTAAAAAGTGTCCCTCTACGAACAAACGGCCCTCTCCCGCCATCTCGGTGTTGAGGGGCGGAGCTACATGGTAGACGTGGTTTAGAGGCCCGATCGAACCCTTGCCTATACTTGTGTCTGCATTTCTGATGGCCTCACCGATGTAGTTGATTCCTGCAGCCACGGCTTCTGAGATGCCCAAACCCCTGGCGAGGTTCGAAGACACGGCAGAAGCCAGCGTACACCCGGTTCCGTGAGTGTTGTTTGAGGAAGAGTATTTGCTTTTGAAAGTATAGCTCTTGCCCAAATTTCCAATGTAAAGTACGTCAATTACACTGCAAGCTGGTTTCTTTGATTCTCTTGCCAGGCCCCCCTCTGCATCCCAGGGAACGTGGCCTCCCTTGATCAAAACCGAACAGCATCCTGTCTTTTCGTGGATGGTTTTGCCCATCAATTCCAGAAGCTGCACAGTGACTTTTTCGTCGTGGCAAGGCTCACCAATGGCTTCCATTATGGCCAGAGCCTCCATGAAATTCGGAGTGAGAAGAGTAGTCTTGGGAAACAGTCCCTTGATGCACACATCCAGCACTTCCAGCTTGGACAGTGAGTGGCCGGATGTCGATACAAGTACAGGGTCTACAACGAGAGGCTTCCCCCTGTGGTACTTTTCCAAAATCTCCGGCAAAAGGCTAGCAGTTGCCAAAGTCAGCATGCCAGTCTTGACTACATCTATGTCGATGTCTGAGAAATTGGCCTCCAAGATCTCACGCACATACTTCTCGTCTGTTTCTACAAAATCGGACACACCCTGCGTGTTCTGCACCGTGAGTGCATTTATGCATGTCAGCCCGTAACAACCGTGAGCTGTGATTGTTTTGATGTCCGCCTCAATCCCAGCACCACCAGAACAGTCTGAACCTGCTATCGTTAGAACTCTAGGAAGCATCTTGGTGCAAAATCAGCCAATACTCGATATAAGTAGATTGGTCGAGGCACGATGCGGGATGCGGCATTAAAATAATTTAAGCCCACCCGCTCGTGGTAGGCGGTGCATTTTGGGAGTTGCGTGATGGTTTCGGGGAAAAGAGGAGATTTTCGTGGGAGGTGATCAGCGGTACAGATCCATCGGGTTGAGCTGATTTGGTTGTTGAGATATGCAGGATGCTGCAGAGGTGATGCAAGAGTGCATAACTGTGTATTCTACCCCTACTTCATCAGGAGGATTGCATTGGATAGCATAACATCTGGCTCTGATTGGCGGTGGGCTGTACATCTGACCCGAGTGGAGTGGTATTTCTTCTGGGAATTTTTCAAGCTGGCAAGATGTTAATCAAACAGAAGATGCTCACTGTTCTAAACTCTGCCAGAGTTATTTATCTCTTGGCCGCGCTCTAGCACACGCTATACTCTGAGGCCCGAGACTTCACTAGAACGATTCTATCTATGATTTTCCTGCAAACGATCAAGTCGGCGTTTGGTGAAGGAGCATTTCGCGACATAGAACTGTCAACTTACCACAAAGATAAACTGGGACTTGATTGTTTATCATAAGCAGCACTTACGTAAATCTAGTCAGTCACTTTGATGGGAGGGAGAGTTTGAAATGGCAGATCTGCCATTCCCAAAGTAATGATCAGCCATTAAATTCAGGTTGAAAGAAATAGCTGAATTTTTGCATACTCACCCAGCAGACCGCACAACTACTGGTTACATGCCAAGAGGTGAGAAAAAAGGCCTGAAAAATCGTAATTCCAAAGGTCGATGATGTCTGCCGTTGTAATTCATTTCGGATCTTCTATGGGTAAAGTTCACCCTCCGTCATTGAGATCCATGAGCGTGAGGTTTCATGGATTCTGGATCCATTGTCAATATCTATCTTTCACACCCATTACAAGACATTGATCATAGGCGTTGATAAAGATGGCCACAACGTCCCGAGAGAACCATCCATCAGGGAGTTTGACAGGCTCTGGCTGGCTATGCTTCTTCAGAATCGTTTTCCTGTCTAGTGATTATTGAAGTAGATCAATCAAGTCTTTTCAGGAAGCGCCTTATGATCACGGGGGTGGGTCAATATTTTCACCTTTGCACAGCCAAACCCTTTCTGTCGTACAAAACCAAGAAAAGTAAAGTGTGTTTCTGGAATATCACAGACTTTGTACCTATGGCCAAGATGGAAGTGTTCTATTCGTCAGTATCTGGCTGAAATGCCCCTCTCACCAAACATGGTGGGTTTTTACTGTTGTCGTATTAAACCTTGTCACACGATTGGTCAGTGAGAGAATAATAGAGGAACCATCATAAAAGAGGAGCGGGTGGAAACTGTTGTCTTCCCGTCTGTAGTCGTTGAAAAGCAAGAAATATCGCCAAGTATGAGAATCGTCACACTCTTA
>JAKTTA010000189.1:0-31153 GCA_030580415.1 Citeromyces nyonsensis
GAATTCGAATCTCCTCTAGCGAATAGTTAGTCGACCGAAATAGGTCTAACGCTGAGTACCGTAAACCGGTACTCCTAAACAGGCACGCTGCATATGCAGTAATAGTTCCCGAGTCAAACCAAGTGACCTCGTCGCCCAGTCGACAGGCACTGGACCAATGACAACGGTTCCGTATACGCCCGATGCATTAACATTGCATGACTGGAGGAGAATTGGCAGCTTGGCAAACTGGTAAGTATATATAGGAGTCCCCGCTTACTAGGTGAGGAGGAAAAACGGAGGAGAGACCGAAAGGAGAGAGAACGGACGCATCTTACGGAGACGCGACTTACGCACGCGCGGAACACACGGCTTGGATGCGACTTTTACTCGCAACTTCTACAGTTCAATCATCACTAAGTAAGCAATAAAGACTTCCCTATCGACAACTACAGTGACACCATCGGACCCGAACCGATCCTAGGCGACCATGTCAACAGTATTGAATAATGGAAAACCTATGGGAATGGGAAGCGATGTCATATGAGAAAGTGACTTGGCGGCTCGTGTGTAATCTCAATCACGGTGCTTGAAGGTTCAAATAATTGACCTCCTCGTTTGGCGATCATAAAATTACTCAAAGATACTTCATTGGTGCATCCGAAAGTTTCCTGTTTCGAAGGATAGCAGAAAATGCTTGTCGTAGGGTGAGATGAGTCTTCACATAGGAGACAGCCAAGAGGAAAATAATATCCACCCGGTTCTAGTGCCTGATGATCTCAGCAGATCATTGGGCTATCGTTCACCACTATGGTTTTCTCGCTCTGAGGTTTGATCTGGCCATCGAAGTGACAGTATTACATCTTACCCAGTCATGCTGTCTTTCCAATAAATGGTTATCTCACAATCCGTCATCGACTAAGTCTGAGGAGGGCATAATATTCACCAGATCGCGATCTGATGTAAGATCTAGATCCCAGACCGGAAATTCTACAAACAGATAGCTGATTCAAGACCTAGATCATATTGCATTTCTCGAACCTGAGATCTGATCTGAAAAGATCGTTTTTATAAATTGAAGTATATAATTGGTATATAATTCTTACATCAACACATGCATGAAAAAATACACGAGTGCTTCAAGAGTTTTGAAGCCCCTACGTCCCTATTTTCTTTCACAGATATTTTTATTCAAATCATCTCGTATAAAACTAAGGAAAGTTTGCAAGCTCAGAACTCTATGTAATATAAATCATGAGCGTTTCTTACGAACAATCAAAGGACAGTCAGATTCGCTTTTGGTGGTTAGGGGCCAACTATGTCCTACCACTATGCGCTGGCTTAAATGAAATTTTATGGTCTTCAAGCGTTATTTCTATGGGGGAAACGTCTTCTGTCAGTCAGAAGCTGGTTTTCGAATAGAATCCTTGCCTCTGGTGAACCGTTTCGGGGCTAGCATACATGAAACAAAATAGCCTACCACAAAGTTAATAATGAATGATCCGATCCTTCTCTTTCAAATGAGGAGGCGAGTTTCTGTAACAATAATGATATGCGGGTACTTTGGCTCAGCTGCTTCAACCAGTCAAAGAAGCATTGACTGTGCGAGTGCTGGTAAATCAGCTGCTGGTGGCTATGACACTCCTAGACTTACCCATGAAAGCATCGGTGCTTTTGCATCAGGATGTCGGTGAATACTAGGAGGGCACGTCAAAGACGCTATTGTCGTCAAGCCACACCCTTTGTCGCATCTCCGTGCCTGCCATAATACGTAGCTTGGAATAGAATGGCTCCATCCCACCGTCTCGGAAAACCCACCATAACATAGAAAACTTCTTTAACCCCTCTGGAGATGATGCAAATTCATATACTGCTCACTATTTACAGAAACCTCTTGAGCTGTATCTCCTCGTACACCTCCACCGTGTCACCCTCTTCAAAGTTTTGCCAGTTTGTGAAAGCCACACCGCAGTCGCTTCCCTTTCTAACCTCATTCACCTCGTCCTTTTCATGCTTGAGTTGATTCAGACTTCCTCTGAAAACCTCCAGGTCGTTGCGCATCACACGAATCTTGGAGTTTCGCTTGAGAGATCCACTCACAACTTTACAACCGGCAATCTTGAACAGTTTCTTGTTCTTGCCGGTGATGGAGAAAACAGCGCGAATCTCAGCAGCAGCCACCACTTTCAGCTCGAAAACCGGAGCCAGCCGCGAGGTGAGATCTTCAACAACTTCCTCAATCAAATGGTAGATAACGTTATGCTGCTTTATCGGAATCCCGCGAGCCTCACCTTTCAAAAGGGCATCTTTAGGAACGTTGATATTGAAAGTTAGGATGGTGCCCTTGGCAGTTTCAGCCCTCTCCAAGTCGGTGTCGTTGACTGTCCCGACATCAGCGTAGAGGACTTTTGCGTGCACCTCGTCGTTTCCGAGATTGGCGATGGACTCTTTCACCGCTTCAGCAGATCCAGAAACATCAGCCTTGATGATGTACGGCACTTCCTTACATACCGTTTGTGAGTCTGAGTCTTCAAGTAGAACATCAAACTCGTCAGTATCGAGAGATCCGATATCCTCCAGTACCAGACCCAATTTTGCGAGCTCCTCTCTTTTCTCCTGTTTAAGTGCTTCCCGTTGCGTCTTGAGTCTGGCTTCGTTCATAGAATCCACAAGCTGCGTCCCTTTGAGTACACTTTCTCTGTGAATTCTATTAGAGATGACCTTTTTCGCAAAAGACTCACTCTTAGCCTGAATAGCAAAGTCACCAGCCTCAGGCAACTCTCTCCACCCAGTCACTTCCACGGGCATAGAAGGAGCGGCCGATTTTACAGACTTGCCCATTTCATTACGCATAGCCCTGACTTTACATACGGTGGTGCCACATACTAGAAGAAGCCCAGGCTTCAGTGTACCGCGCTTGACGAGAAAGGTAGCCACATTTCCCAGACCTTTCTTAACTTCACTCTCAATGATCCACCCTTCTATTGGCACTTTGGAGTCTGGAGATTTCAAGTCCTGGATCTCAGAAAGCGCAACTATAGACTCCTCCAGCTCCTCCATCCCCAGACCCGTCTTACCGCTGACCCGCACAACCTGAGTGTCTCCGCCGTAGTCTTCCACGTCTATCCCTGCCGTTGCCAAGTCTCCCACCACTCTTTCGGGATTCGCTCCGGGGAGATCGCACTTGTTGATAGCCACAATCACCTGTACACCAGCGGCTTTGGCATGGCGAATGGCTTCTTTAGTCTGTGGCATCACAGAGTCGTCTGCTGCTACTACCAGAACCACTATATCTGTCATATTGGCACCCCTTTCACGCATTTTCAAGAAAGCGGCGTGTCCTGGGGTATCTAGAAACGTGATTATTTTCCCCGACCTTGGCGTTTTCACGGAAAAGGCACCGATATGCTGTGTGATTCCTCCGTGCTCTTTGGCTGCGATGGAGGATTTACGGAGAAAGTCTAGAATGGTGGTTTTCCCGTGATCTACGTGTCCCATGATGGTTACAATGGGAGCTCGAGGCTTCAAGAGTTTTGCGTCATCGGTTTTCTCAAGTGCAGGGAAAAGATCTGCCCCAGTTTCATCATTCATACTGACTTCAAACCCAAACTCGTCTGCAACAAGTGCAGCAGTTTCTGCGTCTAGAATATAGTCGTAAGAAGCGTGCGAAACTCCCAGATCGGACAGTTTCTCCAATAGTTGGTTGATCCGCACTCGCAGGATGTTGCCCAAATTGGCTACGCTACAGAAAGTGGGTACAGCTATTTTCGTCTTTGGCAAAGGCTTTTTCGTTTGAAAGTTTGGCTTTTTCGTAACTTTTTTCGATACTTTCTGCGATTCCGCAAATTCGTGTGCAATCTGATAGGCTTCCTTGGATTTTTTGGAATCTTTCGTGGCCGGTTTTGTTAAAGAGTTCGTTAAGGGCTTTGCTGGAGGTTTGGTGAAGGTAGGATTTCTGGTGGGGTCTATCTTGCGAGGTTTCGCTGTGTGAGGCGCCTTCTTATTTTCACTCGCTGTGTTTTCCGCAGCTCTCATCGCCGCCATCCTCTGAGACGGTGTCTTGATACCCAGTCTGGCAGCTAAATCATCCTTTTTACTAACCGGCGAATAGTGGAACCATCGCCTCCAAACTAGCGCCTTATTCATTATGCAGGATTTTGAAATATATTTTCCGTGGGGAAGTTGGTATAGTATGCACGACCTTTTTCTGTTGTTCCATTGACAAGCAGTTGAGGGCATTTTAATAGACGTTAATGGAGCTCTTTAAGAGTTTTTTGAGGTGCTTATGATAGCTCGCGAAATTTCGACAAATTCCCACTTCTCATTTCATTTAAACTTTTATGCTCGTGGGTTGGAGTCTCTCAGCATTATTCGTTTCGGATAAAAGTTTTGGTTCATAGATTACCTATTTTAAACGCATAACATACCCTTTGATAAGTATGCTTCAGGGGATCAGAGGTCGATGTAACCTCCTTCTGTAAACTCAATGATTGCATTCGCTTTTTGGCTTATACTGTGTTTCAAACAAACCTATTCTATTCGAAATTCTGGCACACAAAGTACTCTAACATACAGATAGAGCACCGCGTAGCATACTATTCAAGATATCATGCTACGTATTTCAACACAAGACCTACACCCCCTCTGCTATGCACCACAGCCCTCACTATTCTGAGATCACCATATGACTGTAGCTATTATTAAACTCGCTTACGCTGTATCTGAGTGGTGTCTCTTAGTTGCCCGCCACAGTTGAGTTATGTTTCTCATTTGAATGCATTTTCTATATGCTAACACCTCATAAGACGAGACATTTCAACATTTTTAATCAGAGAATCAATCTGAGCAAAATTCTCTTGATCCAATGCGAAAGAGCGGTGTTTCCCACTGACGATATGTTTATCGAAGGAGTCATACTTCAATCTGCAATTCTCGCAGTATCCGCTTTTGCTCTCCTTATTGACTTTTTGGTATGCTTTGTAAAGTTCTGAGCGAGTTTTCCCGGCAAAGACATCTCCCTTCCTTTTCTTTGGGAAATCAACAAGTCGTTTCTTGCCGCTCTCAACCTTACGGTTATCCACCTGAGCGGTGAAAGGGCCCAGCCCATTTTTCGAGCCGCCACCAGACTGCGCAGTGGACAACTGAACGCCTGAAGCTTGAATTTCGCCGAAATCTTTGAGCAAACCTCCCTTTTTCGAGATTACACTGTCGTTTCGGGAAAGAGCCGCTGGAGGAGCCATCGCTTGAGCCACAAGAACGGCACTAGCTCCCCGTTCCACTTTTTTGTATCTCTTGGGAGACTTTTTCCCGGTAGAAGCTTCGATCAATCGTTGACGGTACTCTTTATTCTGCGCAAGAAATTGCAGCCGTCTACACTTTTTCCTGTAGTCGTTAGTGTTTTCCGGATCGCACTGAAACGGAGACCTCCCATTTGTGGAGGCATACAGATGCGGGAAATACGGTTCCTTGTATTTACTTTTGTGCCATTCTCTCAATACAACCGGTCTGTGGACTTGGGTTAAATCGAAAACATGGAAAAACTCGCCCTTCAAGTACTGGACATCATCTCGCTTGGCGAGCGGGTCTCTATCTGAAGGCCCATGCAATTTTTCCTCCTGAAGGAGGTTTGTTAGTTTCTTATTTTCAAGATGCGGTGCTTGGATATCCACGCCCAAATTACGCAAAAACCTGAAAACTTTCTCATAGCTCCAGACTTTGAGCGCTTTCCTGATGGCCCAATTAAAAGGGTCGCCTGAAGGGTAAGAGTTTTTTTCGGGCTGATAAGGCCGTCTAGAGATGATTATTGTGACTTTTTCCGTGAAAAATGGTTCGCAATAAGCACCCAACGACTCTAAGCATTTTTTAGCCGTCATTTTCTCACTCTTTTGGGCTTCAATCTTGTCGTCGTTCTCAAAATACACAACCGACTCGTTCATTATGCTGCGCCACTGCCTTTGCCAGGCTTTAAGCTCATCCGCATTGAGACGCGTAGTGGCTTTCACGTGAGACTTTTTTCGAACGTTCGATGTGGTTTCCTTGAGAGGAACGCGCCCATCCATTGTGTTTGTTAAACGCGCGTGAAGGGGGAAGATAGTTCGAGTCGAGGGGATGTGGATTTGTGGATGTGAAGGACGAGTTCGAATCGTGCAAGGCGGAGTTTGTCCGTGTCATGTCTATAATGTTGATGACTTGCTCCTTCCCTGAGTAGTTCTGAATGGGAGGGTGTCTTGAGCTAGGTCGGTGCAGTTCCATCCCCGCTACTTGAATTGCTATTCTACCTTTTTGATCATGAGAACCATAGTAAAAGTGATCGTAGAGTTGTTTTCCATGGAATTTCGTCCTGCGGCAGGTGCTGATTCTTGTTGAATGAACAACGCCATCCGCGAAGAATGGGGCTAATGCTTTTTGCACCTTGTCAGTACAATTAGCCTATGTAAAGGTCACCAGATCCGGATCTGGGTCATCAGAACTTTGAAAAGTCAGACGGATCTCAATTTTAGCCCAAGATGAGACCTTGAATTTAAAGCCCGAAGATATATATATCTAACATTTGGTGCATGATTTGACCATTACTTGAAGCATGATTTGGCAGTTTCCCCCACAGCTTACCCTAAAAGTAGCAAGTTTTGGATGTGGAAGTTCATCTACAGAGATACCTTAGACATTTGGTACCGATCGGCTAAAACATTTTTGTAAAAAGGGGTTTCCTTCACAGTTTCTGGCGATTGAAACATTTTCATATGCTGTAAACTCAGGCATCCAGGTGCTTCTATGACAGCAACACATAAGTCAGAACTGCTTCCCTTGCATGTAAGATATGATCAAGACATTTCTCAGCTTTATTTAAAATTCGTGGTGACGTTTAGCATGTTTTCTCTTAAACATCCAGCTGTTTTCTGCCGAATTTTTTTTTACTTTTGAAATTATACTTAGTTGCTGTAGAATCTTTTTCATTCCTAAAATTGTGATTTCGGAAATAATCAGAGAGAAACATTGAGAATTCAACTCTGAATATAAAAGTTTAAGGGAACGCATGAAATTAAAATATATGGTAGACATCATGAAGGTTATGAAGCTCTTTAATCGTATAAATTTTTTTTTTTTTTCACATTCAAGTTCCATTATATACACATATATAACGTACTTCAATAGATCACATGGGCGACTAAAAATTGATGCTTCCACATCTGTAAAAATATCTCCCGCAATAAAAAGCGCCATTTTGCGCAAAGTTTGCATCGTGGTTTGTTTAGTTCATCATCCGTTTAACATCCTTGCATCTTCTTCAAAATCATTTGTCTTCTAGTTATGCTTCTCTCAAGAACCTTTTCAGACGCTTATCCGGGACGTAATGCTCCCTGTGTGAAATCCACAGTGACCATTGCGCAACGGTGAGAGGCACGAAATAGAGCTTCATTGATGTCTCTTGGAGATTTCGCCTGCTATTTATTGAAAATATTGCTTTCGTAACGTAGTCGTGGAAGCATCTAATTTGCGTGTTCGAATCCCGCTGGCGTTGATGCACAAAAATAATTGTTAAGGGCTCATAACCTGTTATAAATTGGATTCTACTTTTCACAGAAGTAAGTACATTTTTTTGATACGTGGCTGATTGCTTAAGGCAAAAGCGCAAACTCGATTTTCTGAAAAGCTCCCTTTTTGTGCTACTCTATGGTCCAGGAGATCCCCCGATTGAACGGAATTGCAAATGTTACTATGGATAAATCTAAGAGGCTTTTCTACACTGCTGATACTGACTGCGACATGTTTAGTAGAATCCCTAGTTGGGAAATGCCGGGTGATAAAAGAAGATTCGTGGAGTGATGTGTGATCTCGGCTCGAATTTTGTGAGCCATTGAGTTGCGATATTAAAGCATTTTTTAAATAGGACTTTGATTTATCGGTCTGTGCAGTGTCAAAACAGATACGTGAGTCAAAGTAAGAATTCGTTTTGCATTCAAGGGCATCCATGCATAGGATACTCTGTCTAAGCGGAAAAAACAACTGGCCACACATTATCATCTAAATACATTATGGCCTTCTCGATCTAGACCCTCCACTCTCAAAACTTGATATCCAAGCACAAGAGCAATTCATGAGATTTCTTCACCCAGGAGGGTATTACAGGGAGTTTCAATCTTTGGGGCCCTATAATTGAATTCCCACGATCCGCACACCACCTGGTAGATGCTGCAATCCAGAAACATCTCCAATCTCCTTCAACAAGCACTGAAGCCATGTGCCCTTTCACGAACTAACCCATCGTGTGTGTCGCTACTCACACCTACTGGGCAACCACTTATCTCTTGCAGAAGTGAGCGGTGCGAGAATATGGAGATGCTTTCGCTGCTGGCCATTACTGCGTGGAACCACTACGAGAGCTCTACGGATCCAGAATCGCGGGAAGACTGGCTGATCATAAACGTGGGAGACAGTGTGCTTGTAATAAAAACCGTGGCCGGCGTGGACTTGTTCCTGCTGCTAATAATAGATATATACTACCCGAAAGCTATAGCTCAAAAGCGGCTGGAAAACATGAGCAGCTTTTTATCGCAAAACTTGGCGGGTTTCAAGCTTTGGTGATGCAAAACTAATTCTTCATGACTTTTTTCTCACTTCACTAATCAATCCCATGACTTTCCATCAATCACTTTTCTTCATCTTCTGACAAATGCTCTTCGTCGTAGTTCTCCTCCACGTCGTCCATGATGGAGTCCTCCTCTTCCTCCTCGTCTTCCTCACTTTCAAACCAAAAGTCGTCATCCACCTCGTCTTCCGGCTCTTCAGATGGAGCGAGAGAGCCATATGCATCTTTGGGTGAGGGCATTTTAAATCCCACGGGAATATCGTTTTTCGATCTCTCCACTTCTTTCAAAACCCGCTCGTTGTACTGGTCTCTACTTTTGCGGTACGAGATGGCGGCATCCACGTTTGCCGGACTGGAAACGTTTGGATCTTCCAAAAGCGACACTATAGAAATAAGAACACTCTCCACCGTTTGAGCAGGCGACCACGTCTCGCTGTCTGGTTCCTCCGAAGTGGGATCGCCGCCCTGGTGCAAGATAGAGATACACAACCGCCCATCGCGGTAGACGTTCGGATGGAAAATCGCCGGAGTGAAGCGGAAATTAGGAGGAGAAAAGGGAAAATCAGAGGGGAATCGCATTTGCGCTTTGAAGTACCCGCCGTGATACACGGACTCTTCGTTCAAAACCATAACTCCGATATTCCACAAGAAAATGTTGTCATCTTCCAGCTCGATGTGGAAACTTGGAACCCCCTTTTTAGGATCGGTCAGTTCCCGAAACTGCCGTAGCAACATGGACGCAGCCGCTGAGTTGGATGCCATTTGTTTCTGTACGCAATCTTTCGGGTCGTGTGGGAATTAGAAACGCCCGCCCGCAAGGGGCCTCCAAGGTAAGGTCCTTGAAGGGGATTTCGCCTGCAGAGGACTGAAAATAAACGGGTAAGTACTACGAGAAGTGTAGGAAAATCTCGATGTCATTGATTGTTGAGCGAGGCGTCAGAAGGTGAACATTGAACGACCCTCCGAAAGCACTTTTTAAGCAGAATCTTTTGGTGGTTCAGTTGTCGCTTTGGCAGTTATAAGCTGTAGATTATTCGAGAACTAAGAAGAAGGCGAGGATCAAGAAGGAGAGGATCAAGAAGGCGAGGATCAAGAAGGCAAGGATCAAGAAGGCAAGGATCAAGAAGTCAAGCATCTGCCTCAGTTAATGAATTAGAGGAAGCTTCCACTCCATGTTCGCCTGCGCAAAGCGACGATATGGCTTTGACCTCGGTCGGCGAAGCAATGGTATCGATGGGTCACCCAGCGAACCAAGCTCGTCTGATGTTGGCGTTTGACGGAAGAATGGAGAGAAGCCTCATGACGGCAGAGAATAGATCATAATGAAACCAATCCTGAGAAAAGATAATTCATCACTGCAAGAGAACACCCAATTGCAATCCACCAACTAAACTTTGGTTGACCTTTTACAAATGCCACCTTGCATGACTTTGGGGTCAGTTGATTCAAATACAACACGAGTACGTTGAGGGATATAAAACTATGTTGTGTATTTATTTAACGGAACTTCTATGTGGAGAAAAAAATTTAATGAGGCTTCTGCCCTTTCTTTGCTTGACAATGAATCAATTTTCTAGTCAAAACTCGATTCGGCTTCTGGCACAATTGAGAAGTTTGCACAGTGAAGGATCATGCACCCACCCAATCAAGAGCAGAACACGAAACTGTGGTGGAATAAATCCACTCTAGTATCTTTTCATCTAGTGTTCCTTTGCCCAGATGGTTGGGTTCTCTTGCGTTTGAATGGCCCACTCTGAGCCTCCTCTCGTGTTTGACACCTCTCGACTCTGAGCTTGATTCTATCTTTTCCTTTGCATTTGAAGTTGCATGTCTCAAGCCATCCCTTGCGTTTCCCTTTGTCTCCTTCATCATATTATACAATTTCTCTCTAAAGTCGGGTCGAGAAATTTTGAAAACAAATTACATCCGAGATTTAAATTACATCCCTCCCCGTTTAGTCTAAAACAAGTTTCCAAAAGCTAAACTAAGTTTCAGGTGACTACAGATACTGTTGAGAGACGGTACGTCGAGCATTATTTTTAGGCGAGATATCAGTTTCAAGCGCCTAGATGTATTTGAGCCAATTTACGAACTCTCGACTCCTGTTCTGGTGCATTCCAGAAAATAGATTCAATTTCCAGCCATATGTTCCGTTTCGAAATTTCATCATAAAAATCAAACTCAAGCCCAGATAGGCCGCATTAACAATGCAGTAATTACTCTCCTCCAAAACAAAAATTGCCTGGTTCAGGAAGATGTACGGATGCAGATGCAATATGGAACTCTGGAGAGACTCTGTGTAGTTCAGCAAGAGGTGGCTGATTTTGAAAGGGCAATTTTTTGCATTCATGGTGGCGCATGGCGCGACCCTGCAAATACCTTTGCTGATTTTGATGTACTGACAAGCCATCTCGTGAGCCGCACAAATGATCTACAAATGTATAGTGGTGATTATCTCCTATCGCCAGAAGAAAAACACCCTTCTCACTTGATAGATGTTTTCATGTCCATTCTATATGTAATTCATTCTGCTCCTGAGAGTTGCAGAATAGCACTTCTAGGCCATTCTGTAGGGGCCACCCTGTGTCTTCAAGTGATGTCTTTCCCTGAGATTGCCCAACAATTCAAAGATTATGTGGTCCAGTTCGATCGGTACAAGCCCACAATGGTGATGTATGGGTTCGATGCGGATATTCATATTTGCGATCTCAATCCTCTGTGGGAGTCTGTTGTCGAACGCATCGATGCGTTGTTCTTAGTTGATGGGATATACGATGTGACCAGCATGCTGGAGGAGTATCCTTTATATGATTTCTTTGTGAAGGATGCATTTTGCGGTGATGACTGGAAATATTGCACCCCTTTAAACATGGATTCTAGTCAAGTGTTTGAGAAAAGGAAAATTTACATAGTTCACTCCACCAAAGACGAGTTGCTGTCACTGAACCAGCCTAAGCAGTTTGAAAAATGGCTGAAGAGTAGAGGCGTTGCCTCGGAGACACACTACTGTGACATGGGTATGCATAATGACGTTTATCAAAGTGAAGAACTGGCTCGTTATGTGTTTCAAGCAAAGTGGTGAAAGTTTTTGGTGCTATCGATCGAATAGGAGACTCATTGTATCGATTCCAGCTGTCATCGATTATATTTCACTTGAGCACATTGTTCTGCATTTTCGCTGTGCATTTTTCAGACCAAAGTTGAGTCATAGAGAGCTTTCTGTCGTTAGCTCTTATTAGTTTCGTAGAGTCATTGAATTGTGTCTCAGTTGTGAAATTTCTTAATGATGTGACTGGCCAAGGTAATCTATCTCGAACAGACAAAAAGACCATCTCGCCAAAAACATAGGTCTACCATTTACTGGCTAAGATGAATGACCTTTTCAGTCGAGTGGCATCGATCCTGTCTGTGTAACGAGCAAAATGCAGCTTACGAGGATTTATGTGACAGAATAGAATTGTGCCTTGAAGAACCTTCAGCCGGGTCAGGGTGGATTCCCCCAGCTTCACTTGAATGAGTCACATTTCAAGGTTCCTGGCCTTAAGACTGTTTTGAGATCAAACGATGCACTCATATCAAGACGGTCACTTTGCAGGATACGGCTACCGATTGACCCCCTGCCTTGATTGGCTCTTAAAATTGTCATATTCCCCAACCGAGAAGTAGAAGACTATCTAGAAGACAACAAGTCTCATACAAGCATCAACAGCACACAGCTGAAAACAAGTCAAGAGACGAGCTCACTCTACATCGAAAACAAAACAAAAAACACAAGATAATGATTAATATTGGGAACCACAATACACCCCTACAGATCAACGAGGAGCCTTTGGTTTTGACCACTCCACTCTCAGAATCAGCGAGTAGTAACCCTTTCCATCCAAATCTCTTATAGCCTGCTCGGCATCCTGTATGCTCTTCAGAGCGACAAACGCAACACCCTTCGATCTTCCCGTTTCTCTGTTTCTCACCAGGGTAACTCTTCTCAGAGGACCGTACCTGTTAAACAGCTCATTTCTGATGTGGTCCTCAGTAACCATCTCGTTAAGCTGAGTAACTCTGAGAGTGGTGGAGTCGTCTCTCTCTTCAAAGCGAGATCTCCCTGGTATGGCGCCCGGCTTACCGCGCAAGTGAGGCGGTAGATACCCGGAAGCGGAAGAAGAGGCGGGTTCAGGGGTAGAAGTGGCTGATCCATCTGCATCAGCTTCACCTTCACCGCCCAAAGTGTCCTTAAACGGACATCTCGCAGTGAAATGCTCTCCACCACACAACCTACACGTGATACTTTTACTTCCACCGTTCTTTCTTTCCTCGGCTTTCGCCTCTTCCGCTTGTTGTTTCTCAAGATCCTTCCATGCGGTTCCCAGTGCCAGAGAAACGTGCTCTCCAAGCTGTGTAGTACGGAAATCCGGTCCTACTGTCGCGTTACCCTTCTCCAAACCAAACCGATGCCACTTTCTTCTAGAGGCAACGTCAGGATGCACTTTTTCCACCACTTTTACTTCCTTCACCTTTTGCGTTAGCTTCACTTTCTTACCGTCCTCATTTATCCGATACGATATAATGGTTTTCGTGTGATCCGGGTTTTCTATGATCTGGGGAGCAGGCAATTCATCATCAACCTCTTCAGCCCACGATTTGCTTCTGTTTCGTTAGTTTGAAGGATCTACATCGGTGAGACTTACCCTCCAGCGATGTCTGCCATGTTGAAATTTTTCTGTTTTTTCCCTATGGTTTTGTCCGCGCACGACGTGGTGCAAGGTGCTTCATGCCCCTGATATTATGGTAATTGCCAGCGTGCCCTCAGTGAAACAATGTTGGACTGGACCCCAGTGGAGTGTAATTCTGATGAGTGGATGGGTGGTGAGTAGGCTGGTGATTTGATTTGATCGGATGTTTTTGAGAGGGTAGATTTATTGTGGGGGCGAACAAACGACAATCCGGCAGCCTTATATGTTCATTATATAATGATTTCTATGCGGTTTAAGTGAAGAATCCTTGGGGCCCTTACTTTTGATGATATTTCTTGTCGGGGTCTCTACTTTTTATCAGCAAAAAAGAAATCTGTCCGCAGTGGAAATTGTAAAACAACCTTGGCAAGACTCAAAGAGGGTCAAAGTTTATCACTTGACATCCTGACGATGTTTCACATGCTCCTCGTGTATCGAAGATTTGGGTCTAGTTACCAACCATGGAGGTTATCTCTTTCGGTGTGTCCGTTTTGAGGGGGTCATAGATCGTCTTGCATAATATTACAAGCCATCGAGTGTCTTGTAATTTTTATTCTGCTCAATGTAGGGCATTCAGTATTTGGGAGGTAGTTACTGTGACTGCAGTCGAAGAACCAACTCACGGATGTGCCCAAACTTCACCAAGATTTGATCTTAGACAAGATCCCATAATCCTGACCTGATCTTAAGATTAGTCAGATCAAATCATCATATCCTCACAGAGATCTGATCATAGAGATGAAATCATAACGTTCCCAAATAGATCAAGTCGCATATCATGCTCTAGATTATTAGATGAAGCACAATGTATCAATGTTGGCGAAAGACATAAGTACAGTTTTTTTCAATAATTTGTGTGATCGTACGATAAGACCGTGAGGATGTGAAGTTTAAATGACATGGCCAGCAAGTCAAGCAGGATGGGACCTAGTTCTTCAAATCAACGTCTGGTCTTGATCACCCTCTGGAGAGTTAGTCATGTGGTGCAAGTACGCTTCTTACGGGAAAGTTTTGATAGGATGTGATTTGCAAACAACTTATAGTAATCCGGCCATGAGAGACGGAAAGATCCACGGTCTAATGCACTAATTATTGGAAATTGAACGATATTCCTTCCTCTTGCTTTCAGGGGATTTTATTAGAATGTATGACTAGAATTTCTCAGTTCCAGGTAAAAAAAAAGCAAATATCAAAGACTAGCGGAAACGGATTCAACTTTGAGTGTCACTCAACTTATTGAAGGCGGTATGTACAGCACAAGGAAGAATTGCCACGAAAAGGGAAGTTCAAGAAAAAGAAGCATGATAAGGGCACCTTCGGGTCAAATTAATCGAACGATGCCCTTTTTTCAGTTCTCCAGTCTCATCAGACCGGTTTTGTATGAGAAGATTACATTTAAAATAAAAAAAGACCACACCCTGGCACTATAAGGAGCTCACCACTGCCGAAGCTACGGAGAGAGACCATGAATAATATCTATTAGACTTGAAACTGTCAATTTTTCCGGAAAAGACTAGCGAGCCCCCTTCCACCTACCTAAATAAATTTTCTCCATCTATATTTGCGAGAGAGCATACCTCTCCATCTATATTTACACTGTGAGAGAAAACACTTCTCCACATATATATACACTGTGAGAATATGCAACCCTCTCTAAAATCACCTTGTCTTGTCGGTAAATGACAAACAAAAGGCATTGATTGAAGTAGCCAAATAACAAAACCAGCTGAGCTGTTTTGACTGATGATGCTTCTCTAAGTTTCTTCACTCTCATGCTTTCAGAACAATTGCACCTTATCAAACAAACACACCCACTGGTGCCCTTTAGGGAATTCCCTCGAGTCCACCCTTTCACTCACTCTCTTTGCAGAATGGCCCTACTAAATCGTGCAAGTAAATTGATCCAAACTTGATATACAACATGGACAAATTAATTAACTAGTACCGCTCTGGAGATCTGTCACGTGGACGGGAGTCGTAACCACCATCGTCATACCGGTCGTACCTGTCGCCACCTCTGGGTCTGTAGTCATCCCTTGGAGGACCACGGGATGATCTGTAATCATCACGAGGTCTATACTCGTCACGTGACCTATAATCATCTCTTGGTCTGTAATCATCGCGGTAATCATCTCTGGGGGGTCCTCTTGATCCGTAACCTCCGCGTGGTGCTCTTGGGGGTCCACGGAAACCCCGGTCTCCGCCTCTGTCTCCTCTGAACCCACCTCTGGATCCTCCTCTGGGTGGACCTCTGTCGCGGCGGTCTCCTCCACGGCCCATTGGGGTGAAAGGGGAGTCATCTACTTCAGCCGCGAGAGTCTCGTTGTTGAATTCGTATCCGTTGACACGAGAAATGGCATCATCCAAGATTTCCTGGGAGTAAAACTCCATAGAAGCCACTCCAGGACCCAAATTTCTCACATAACTCGGACGCACTGTAGTGATGTCATAGATGAGGTCCTTGACGTCTTGCCACGAAATGTCTTCTGGCAATTTTGAAACTTTTAAACGGAACTGGCCCTTGGCAGAGGGAGGAGGTCTCTGTTTAGCAAACTCAACTTGAAGCGGTTCTCCAAGAAACCCCTGACCGGCCTTTTCGTCAAACGCAGCTCTGGCATCGTCTGGGTTTTCAAACTCGACAAAACAATACCCGTTCATGATTCTCACACTGCGAAGCGTTCCGCAGGGAGAGAAAAAATCTTCAACTTCCTGTTGTGTGGCTGGGGTTAGTAAAACGAGAGAGAAATATAGGAGAACTCACCATCGCGAATGGGGCGAACGTAAAGTTGCACGTCTGATTGTTCTGACATGTTGCTGGTTGGTGGTGAAAGGATGTGAATTTTTTGCAGGGTATGGTGGTGTGGGGATGCTGAAGCTCTTTTTGTATCCATCAGATTCGAAAGACTTTTTCTTTTTCACCGACTACAAGCCGTACACGTAAATACTTGAAAGTTTGACAAAGCCGGCACAAAAGCTGTTGAAGTTTCCTTGGAATCATACTTGTTGGTATGCAGGTGTCCGGTCGCCGCTGCCCAGACTCAGTTGGCAATACAGCCGATCGCGCCATGGAATAGCATCACCTGATGCTGAGTGTAGGATGGAATTTGGATGGCGATGATAGGCCATTTGAAACAACTCTGTCAGTGGTTGCTGCTTAAGGCAATTACTCGTTCCTAAACGTAGCAAATCACTCGTTATTTAAATCCTTCATGAGCATGTTTTAAACTGTGTTGAAGGGTGTCGAACTAAGGGTGAAGTGTCAAATCATTTCTGTAGTGGCGTTCTCTCTTCCAAAAATATCTCTGCTTATAGAGGTTCCACGAAGTCTCAGTGGGTAATGACTTCCGAGAGGACAAGCGTGCTCTGCTCCTCTCCCTGAAATAAATCAAAACGTTCAATCAGGACTGGCAAAGACTCAAGCAGACTATCTTTCTTCATTACTGCCTATGGCACAATTCTTGTCTCGTCAAGCAGATGCCAACTTCTTGACCCATAATCTGTCATCTCATTGAATCAAGCTCATCTCGGCAATCCAATGAACCTGTGACATTATCCAGAAAACAGAACTAGTCTTTTGACACACTTTCTCAGACAACCAGATGCGACACGCGACCACTTTGAAGCCGATAAATCCAAATTCTCTCCAGGATTTCTATGTGCTATTTGACATGCTACGTCTAATCAAGTTCGAAGACGAAATCTGTGTGCAATTGACATAACACCTTGTGGTTGATTTTACTGCCTAGGGTTAAAGAAGTTGACGCCTCATCGTACATCTGGAGAGATGGAAGATGGCTCCTTAGCTGGTGATGAGGAGCAGAGCCTCATCTCAGCATTGCCACATCCAAACCAAGGGGAAAGTACAAAAACTTTACTGATATTAGAATTCAACCTTTATGCCGAGTCAAAAACAATGTTATTACAATGCTGCGAAACCGCTCATGAGAGACTTATATAAGAGATGCTTCTTCAGTCTCACTCTAACGCCAAGGACTGATATCAAGGTCATCCATGAAGTAACCAGATCTTCCAGTGACTTGATTTCGGTGAGTTCGACTGTTGGATTTTACCCACAAAGACCGTTTGTCGATCAAAAGTCCACCAATGAATCGACGAACGTACATAGGATCATCGTTGAATGCATGTAGGGCCGACCCTTTGACGAGACTTTGCCCCACCACAGGTTTCTCACTCTCCCGCTTGACAACTAAACAAAAGACACAACAAGCCACCAATATATAGATAAATACAATAAATAATCATTTTACAACATCTTCCACTTTAAAACGTACTTCACTTTAAAACATCCTTCAAATTAACCTGTGCAGAACCCCTCGGCGACGGTTCAGGCTGATGAGGGCCCTCCTTCCACCCGATCATATACGCTATTCGGAACGTGGCAGGAATTGACTCGTTCTCGCTTCCGTATATGGCCTGATATATGGATCCCGCAGCCAATAGCAGATCTTGACGCATCAGGTGTGGAGGAGACAAATTTGCTCCAGACTCTCCCATCAGCTGAAGATCTCTCATCAAAGTCACAATATCAGGATAATCAACAATGATCTCGTCCACGTCGACTGTGGTTAGCTTGAATTTTGCTTTGCCTAATAAAGAGCCCAGTTCTGAGGCTTCTACAAAGGGAGAAACTCTAGGAGAGACGCCTCCAAAGCGCTCCATTTCTGCCAGCTGCAAACAAGTTCTCAACTCGAAAAGTGTGTCAGTGGAAAACATCGATCCCATGAAAACCCCATCTGGCTTTAAAGAGGAGTTTATGTTTTCGAGCACTTTAGGTAGGTTATTTATCCAGTGAAGAGAAAGATTAGATAACACTACGTCAAACTGGTTGGGCTCATTCAAGACCGGATGAGCATACTCTTCTTCGTCAGCTACAATACGCCTTATAGCCAGATTTTTAATTTCATCCCGGGAAACCGCATTTTCCGATCCGTCAACCATACAGTAGTCTTTGATCTTTTTAGAAATTTCTCTAGCTTCTGGAGAGTCCCCTTTTGCTACAAGTTTGGCAAAGTTGCCCGTGTGGGAACCGAACTCCAGAAACTTTGTCATTGGCCTTTTGATGAAGCTCAATCTGTGCAGGGTTTCTTTGGCAGCGTGATCTCGGAGATATTCGGTTTTAGGAGCTTCAGAATTGACCACAAACCGCTGTTTCTGCAAAACTTTTGCCGCTCGGTTGAATACCTTCATGGTGAGATTGAGTGCAAAGCGCAGCTGGTGTGGGGATGCATAGTTTTCTTTAGTGTAAATCTGCACGGAATGTTGGTACAGGCATTTGAATTGATTGAAGCAGACAAGTTTTATTAGTACCTTGAAAGATCTGCTAAAGCGCTTGTCATTATCTCGCGCTTCTTACCGCACAATAAAGATGATTCCCTAGACTCTCATAGACGGGGGCCCTTAGGTCTCCAAACCAAGCTGAATTTCTCGCATAAATCTAGTCATGGAACTTTCATTATCATAAAACTAAGGTAGCTCTCTTTACAATTGGATGGAGTCGACGACACAGAAGAAACCATTGCATGATGTGTATTACCTTAGAGATCGAAAAGAGTTCGACTTTCTGCTTCACTGGAACTAAATGGTTTGGATGCTTTGAACGTGGAGTTCTTCAACTTCAGGCTTTTAATGTTGTAATTCAAATGTAACACTTGACTTAATTTCAAAGTTGTCTCAGCCATTGAACATACCAATGGGTGCAGTTATACCTCCTGACCGATCTTCACGTCGCATGATGCTTCTCTCGATGATAGCGGATGCAGAAAAAGCTACTCCTTGCACCTATGGTTTCAGCAGATCCCTCCCACCGCTGATGGCCAAAATCAGTATGCAGTGTAATGCAGATATCGTGTTAATACATCTCGCCTCTGCGTAACGAGAACCCATATCATTCTGATGAAGGCTTCTCCTTACTGATGCAAAATGCTATGAAAAAAAAATCCCACTGTAACTTACATGCAAACACCGTGGAATGAGGATGTCGTTAATCTCCTCCGCCGGTGCTGATGCTTGACGGATTAGCTCCGGTCGCCTTGCCCATTTACCATAGATCAGTGCGAGAATCGGTCCATTGCTTTGTCCACGGAGAACCTGAATGACAACTGACATGAACTATATTTGACCGTCGTCTGGCCCTGGTGATGTTGAGCTATCAGATTAATATTTTCAAAACTTTTGAAGGCTTATAACGCGTACCGCTCTTTTGAAGGAGCCTGTCAGCAATCCGGTTATACGAAGATAAGTAACAGCGTATGAACAGATTAAGGTCTCATAGCTGAAAGCAAGCATTTGCATATTCTTCTTCTTTACGCAACACTAAAGAACATATCGACCGACAAGAATTTGATGTCTGCAGGATGTCAGCCAAAGGCAATAAGAATTACATGATCTGCTGGGTTTAAACCAAACTTCAAACATACCACTTTCCTATTGTAACCTTCAGAATTCAAAATCAGATTTATTAGATTTACAAGGCTTCCGCCAAATCTGCCACGTCAATCCAACATCCTTCATCCCGCGTGGAGAAAGGAATTCATTTCTTCAATAGACTCGAAAGAATGTTTAATAGCAGATTGAAGCTTCCACAAGCCGCATAAACCTATAACCATATAGATGCTGGGATCACCGCACAACAGCGTACCAAGACAAAACCACAAGAAACTATCGGGCTGCAAATGACAAGAACTATGATTTCCAAAAACTGTGAAAAGAGATTGGCTGGCAGCCATATATCATATAAGCTGGTTTGTCGGGAAAATCTTCTTTTCGAGTACCAAAATTCGGCCAAGCTGGAACTCGATTGGTCCAAGACGCCAAGCAGCGTTTGAGAACTCTATTGAAATTCCAATAAACCCCCAAACTTGCTTAGTTGATCAAGATCCTGATTATGAATCCTCAATTAAACTCTCTAAGACATGGTTCCCTTACTTGGACGGGAATCTTATACATTGAGGACAATCTTCGGGCCATCCGAGGCCATCATTTTGATTCATCATTTTATGCTTTTGATCTGGTGAGATGTTTTTCCAACATCCTATGATTGGTACGAACATATCGCTCAGTCAGCTATGGTAATATACTTCTAGTTTTTGAAGTCAAAACACCTGCAATGGGCCACAGAGTCTGAAATGGGCTATGCTTGTCGATTTCTCTGGAACTATACACCTGCATCCATTAGTAGAAGATGGCCAGGTTGAATATAATGACTGGATTGGAGAATGATCTCAGCCTAAATTATTTACTTCACTCGGAATGAGTCAGCTCCTTTGAAAATGTCTCCGGAAGGTATGCGATCTGAATAGATTATGGCCAATACGTGGTGATACGAACTCCCCATTGCAAAACATTCCAACCTAAAACCATCGGGAAGACGACATCTGCCGACGCTGATAAGTGTTCTCTTCAGTACACCATCCTTGTCCAACCGACATACAAGAAACGTTTTCCCAGCCGTCGGCTGAGAGCCCCGACATTTCATCTACATCATTCGCGCAGCGAATAACCTCATATACAAGTAGATGAACGCCTGCAAATACCCAACAAATTCCTGTTCAAATTATGGCAATCTCTCCACTCAAACTTTCTGTGCGCATAGGTTCTCACAGTTTAGTCGCAACCTTTATTTCACCGCTTCCGCTTCGCTTCTGGTTTATTCCACGTTTCAAGACTCACGCTTCCCTCCGGGTTGATTCCACTTCTTAACACCTCCCCTCCATAGTGTCGAGCTACGTCACATAACGGTGGAACAATTAGTACACAAAACACTCACCTTATCTCCATTAGTATTCTGCTTGGCAACAAAGTCTGACCCGCCGCATGTTGGGCAAACAGAGTTTTTCGGCACAACCGGCGTGCTATTCAGACTGACCGATCTGGTGGGCATACTTTTGGTACTTCCATTTCTCTTGATGGAGGAAATTGTCGGTAGAACGTTATCTGCAAAACTGACAGCTCTGGACCTTCCTCTCGGGGAGGTTGTTCCGGAGCGCATTCTGCTAAATAGAGTGCGCATAGAGTCTGAGCTATTCATAGCGGCAGCCACTTTTTTCCGCAGATCGTGTACAAAATCCTGCCTGAAAACGCGGATCACGCCGTACTCGTCTGTAGTCACGATGATGGAAGTTTCCAGCCGCTCGCCTGCGGGTGAGCTTGAGTGGGAGGAGGATTGGGAATCTGGTATGTAGGATTCAAAGTTGTTGTAAAGTTCAAAGAGCGGGTCGTTGCTGAGTTCAATCAGCTTAGACGTTGCCACGGGCGCAAAGGTTGCCACGTTGCACTTGGAGTGGTGCGCGTGGAACAGAGCGCAGTTGCTGTTTTTATACCTATACACCTCCTCTTTGAGGAGTCCGTTTAGTCCCGACGAGAGCTTGCCGAAAAAGTGCTTTGGCTTTTCCGAAGTCACCTCAGCCTCCCCCGACATGGCAGCCATGGCATCGTCATCCAGCAGCTTCCATATGTACACCCAGTGGTTTTCCGAGCCGGTGACGATGTAACCGTTGTCGTCACTGAGGGACGCCTTGATCTGGCTCGAGCGGTTTTCGTAGCCCTTGTACTTGACCTGCAGCTCGCGGTTTTCGTCCTTGTACAAACGCACTTTGGAGTCGTTTGTGGAGACGAGGATCATTGTTTGGCTATTCTGCGAGAAGACGGAAATGCCGGTCACTTTCTGTCCCGACGACGAAGCGGTGGTTCGCTGGTTCGGTTTGATCTGGAAGCTGTACCGGATATCCAGGCCACGCGTCTCAAGACTGAAGACCCACCCGTTGAAGCTGCCAACGAAAACCGCCTCTCCGTCGGGAGAAAAACACGACGCCGTAACAAGCACAGGCAGAGTTCGCTGGAAAGCCACCTGGTTGTCCAAGACAGACCACAGCTTCACTGTGCGGTCCAAAGAGCCCGTAAGAAGAAACCGGTCGTCGTGAGGGTGGAAAACCGCTGTTGTGACAAAATCGTCGTGCGGAAAAGACTGCAGACACTGCGGTCTTTCCAGGTGCCACAGTTTGGCAGTTGCATCCATTGAAAAGGAAACTATAAAGTTATTCTTAGACCAGCTCAGTCCTAAAATCCCCCTCTTGTGAGCCTTGTACTCTCGAATGGGGTGCGATAGGAAAACGGGAGCATACGTTGTTTTCTGTCCACCGTCACTCTCGTCGCTTTCGCTCAAAAGGGAGTGCCCTCCCAGAGACATGGTCTCTGCATCGCCGTGCTCCGTGTCCAGTCTGTCGAGTGGAGAGGATATAACCTTCCAAACCCGGATTATCCCGTCCTGTCCGCCAGCGGCAAGATACTTTCCGTCGGGAGAAAACTCCAAATTCCACAGCGGCTCGCGCGAGCCGACATTAAGTTCCTGAGCCAAGAATAACCTTCGAAACCCGCGTGGCGCTTTGTGCGTTCGCTTCACTACACGTACGTACTTGGGCTGTACAAGCAGCTGCTGTAAGTCGTCCTGTAGAACAGATTGATGCGATGTCCTTTCCCCCTGAAAGCGTGCCGCCCGGAACGGCATACAAGTCGGCCTGTAGTCCCGAGAAAGCGTCTGTGTCTCGCGATTGCCGTCTTCCAGCACAACATTATTTGCGGATTCCTGATCCGAGTCCCGAGCCAAGAAAAGACTCTTTTTTCGGGGTCCAGCATTCCCCTTGGAGGTTCCAGATGCGATACTACTTGATTGCGACATCTTGTAGGGGGTCGTGTGTGGACTAGTTTCATCTGTCATACTAAACACCGAGCTGAAGTTTGCCATCCAAAGTTTCCCGGCGGCGGAAATACTTTCAAATTCAGGCAAATCATAAAGAGATGTCGCGATGTACTTTCCGAGATAATTTGTGGTCAAAAGACAAGTTCCCTCCAAGTATCCATCTGTGTACAGTTTTTTCTCTCTTTTTTTAGTCACAAGTCACCAAACTGTACCTTTTTCATCTCACAAGTAGTACAGTATCTAGCTACTGATGAGTATATTCGGTATTCGATATTCGATCAGAAACTTTATCGAAAATTCCACTCTCTTGGTTCTCACACTACACAAAGCTGAGATGCCGCACTTTTAAATATAGACCAGATCAAACGAGATACTAATATGGCAGACACGGTAATGTCTGGTTGCGACCAAGGGTGTGGCTTGGTGGATAATTCATATGTGTGAATATAATGACATTTGCACAGACGTGATTTTTCGCACTCAAAAAATTACTTATTGCGATAGAGACCATTTAACGGAGACTCTGTATAACGTGTCATGCCGCCGAATCAAAGGCCATATCTGAGCGCTGCTTTCAAGAGAAGATAATTGTGTCACCATAGGAGTAAGTAACCAATTACATTACTAACAAAAAATAGCAGTATGTTATAAAACCAGTTAGCTATTCCGCACGACGTCGGATGGAAGGATCAATGGAAAAACGCCACCTTTCGTCGAAGTGAAGTAATGGCGGAAATAGTCAGACTCCTAGAAGACTTAAGTCTCCCTTCTGCACAAGTCCAATACATCATGCTCCACTGCCCAAGCGTTGCATGAGGAGTGATAATGCCCAAACTATGGCCACTCCATAGGCCGATGAGCCCAATAGACTGGGCGAGACGGAGTCTTGTGAAGTTTTGAGTCTGTGAGTCTCTAAAGTCTCTGGAGTATCTGTGAAGTTTCTTTCAATTCTGTCAACCCTGCGTGAAGTCTTACGCACGGACAGTACGATGTACATATTCATCACTGGTTAAATGAATGCCACTCTAGGCAAATGATCCACACCTTGTTGAAACCATGAATTCGAATCTCCTCTAGCGAATATTTAGTCGACGGAAATAGGCCTGACGCTGAGTACCGGATTACGGTACTCTCAAACAGGCACTCTGCATATGCAGTAATACCTGAATCAAATTCAGTGACCTCGTGGCCCAGGTGACAGGCACTGAACCAATGAGAACGGTTACGTATACGCCCAGTGCATTATCATTGCATGATAGAGGAGAATTGGCAGCTTGGCGAATTGGTTAGTATATATAGGAGTTCCCGCTGACTAGGTGAGGAGATTACAGAGAAAAACTTCTACAGTTCAGTCATCTCACTAAGTAAGCAATAAATGACTTCCCAAATCAACAATTCCAAAGACATCACATGACCCGAACCGATCCTAGGCGACCCATGTCAACAAATTCTGCTGTCTTTGCAAATGATAAGGGCGTGTTCACAATTCGAAGGAGCAATGTAAGACGGATTCAGCAATCTGCTCCACCTTTTCAGTCATCTGCTTCCCCTGGTTCTGATAAGAAACATAGGCGCCTTTAGGGAGAGGCTTGAGAGGGCAAGAAGACGTTGTGCGAGGAACAAATCTCATCGTCTCCTCCTTTCCCTGAATTCTTGTTGCTGTGTCAGTAGTTGACGATGTGTTTCAGCTTTCAACGAGTTTACAGCCTTTCACGATACAAAAGTTGCTTTCTAGATTCGTCATAGGAAGACCGTGATGACCGAATACAATAATTTTGGCCCACTCTTGTTTAGTGCCCCATTCACTGAAAGTGAAATCACAGAGGGGCCCGCTAATTCTTAATCCCTTTCCCTTCTCCATTTTGTTTCCCTAACTGGCAATGCTATTCCAATATGGACCTCATCTGACTCCTAGTACGGCCTCTGTTCCGGTGGCATCACACCTGGAATATCATTGTGTGGAATCGAGGTTAGTTGATGGCACTAGATGCAGCTACCGCGATATCTTCAAACATAATGCGGAACATGAGAGATTCGAGCATTCCTTTGTTGTATTTCAAGGTTACTGTAACCACAATCGACCTCCGGGTTAAAAAAATTAGAAACAGAAGAGAAAACAAAGACCGCTTGAAATGCTCAGTTGCGATGTGCTGGAGTCACGCACCTGAACCCTCCCAGTCTTTGATTCGCAAGAGGCTTTTAAAAGGAAATCTAGATATTGCTTATCCCTAAGAGAAACTAGAGAATGTATGAGGGAAGAAACCATCTAGCCAAATCGAGTGGCGAACAGCACATACACTCTGCATCATTGCTAGATTGTAAACGAGAGAAGTATTTTCCTCCCCGAAGAACTGAAACAAAGAGCATGGTCCCCCGCTGACAGATTTGTAGCTCTGCACCTAGGGAGATAGAAGAAGGCTTAGTAGTTCATTGTACACTAGCAGTTTTAGGTCTTGTTGCGGAAACGCACACTTAAAAGAAGGGTAGATTATTTACCATGGCTCTTAAGAACCAAATGGCGCATCATCCCAGCAAGCCTATTGTTTGTTTTATCAAGGGGAGATGCGTCGCATGCATCTACTCAAACCTACACCCCAACACCACGGGTCGTGTTTCCGCCAAAAACTATGAAGTGGTTACTCTCACTCTGGCTCTTGGCCTCCATAGTTCAATGCCAGAAAGCTTTTGTCTCGGATAAGGTTCAGCAGTTTTGCACAGGGATGTACAACCAGGAGGACTGGGGCGGCAAGTACGACCCGTTCATCAAAGTCAACTTGCATGATTTCTCACCGGATGACGATGTATCAGTCTCTGTCGTCATTTTCGAGTACCGTGATATGGACGATCTCGGATACACCGTTGGGGGAAGAACCTCGTATGTTTGTAACGCCCGAATGATCTCTGCCGGATTGTGTTCCGAGTCAGAGTCGAACCAATTTATTGTGAACCGCACAGATTCCACCCCGGAACTTCGGAACGGAAAGTACAAAAGAATGGAGATCATTTCCACCAAACTGGTGGAAATCGGCCAGACCCTTGACTATAAAATTGTGAATACCGGCTACTATTGCGTGGCCACCTACTCTCCCAGTAAAGACCACTCCCTCAACAAGTATAAGCTCCTTGTAAACTTCCAGAATGCGTACGGATCTTTGCCCGGAAGCGAGATTCCGAAGCTGCCCCTTTATGGGCTTTTAGCCGTAGTTTACGCAGTGTGTCTGTGTGTGTTTTTGTTTCAAGTGTTCAAACACCGGATGGAGCTTTTACTGTTACAGAAATACTTGGCCAGTTTCTTTGTGTTTCTCACGTGCGAGAACATTCTGGTGTGGTCTCTCTATGAACTGCGCAACAACACAAAGACTTTCCCAGTTCCAGCTGGGGTCAAAGTGTATGCGTGCTTTATATCTATCTTGAACGCTTTCAAAACCTCCTTTTCTCTTTTCCTGCTGCTCATTATCTCGCTTGGTTACGGCGTGGTGTATCCCAAGCTCAACAGGAAGCTCATGCTCAAGTGCAAGATTCTGGCCGGGTGCCACTTTGTGTTTAGCGTTGTCTTCACCATCGCCTCGTACTTTACAGAACAGTCGCAGCCCTCCTTGTCTACCGACTTTTCCGATAGCCGTGGCACTAACGACTCCTTCGTGGCGATGATCACATCTCTGCCAGTGGCGATCACGTTGATGGTTTTCTACTTTTTGATCCTCACCTCTCTTTCCAAGACGGTGAGGTTCCTCAACGAGAACCGCCAGATCGTCAAACTCAACATGTACAAGCGTCTGTTCCGCTTGATTGTTGCCTCGCTGCTTCTGATGCTGCTGGCAGTCACCGTCACTATCATGCTGGTGTTCAACGACTCGCTGACAAACTCGATCGAGAAGCTGTGGAAGTTCAACAAGGTACTGACAGATTTCTGGCCCTCTGTGCTGTACTTTATCGTCTTTATCGGCATCGCTTTCATATGGAGACCAACAGATACTTCATACATGCTGGCGCTCAGCTCTCAGATTCCAACCACCGATGACGGCGCCGACTCGGAAGCGGGCCCGCCAAACGAGTCTTCCACCAACTACGGCCATGAGTTTGAAGTTGACGACCTCAACAGTTTGAATTCAGATACTTTCGACGATAGGGGCCACTCGGACCCGCCTCGGTACAGCCAGGTGCCCTTGGCAAGGGGCAGCGTGGAGTTTGACATAGAAAAGGAACGCAAGGAGAGAGGGCGCCCCAGTAACGATGTGTTCAAGCTCGAGGACGAAGACGACGAGGAAGCCCACAGAAAGGACTAGATGTGTAGGTAAATATTCAATTGAAAGCTTGCAGCTCTTGGAAAGTGTGGATATTCAGTGACACCGCTGATTGTCTTCTCGAATGAAGGCATTTAGAAACCGTAAATGCTGTCGGAGGACCTTTTCCCAAAATTATATCTCAGCTTACACCATAATCCCGAAAGACGGAAAACATTTCAGGTATAACACAGACTGGGTGGGAGTCCTCAACTCCTTGAAACGTCATGGAATTCCGCATCTCTGTCAGAAAACGGCCGGTGCCGTGTTCGGAGGGGTGGAACCTCAAGGGCTGCCGTATAGGCTCTTCACAAAAGGAGATGCTCTACATGTTGAACAACAACTGTTCAAGATTTTGAAGATTCAGGCCCACTTCCCAAAAGAGTTTGGAATTGAGGTTCAAGACTCTGATGCGTTCCTCGCTTCTAGTGATGCTGTTTCTGTAGCTGGGCGACCGTTCTGATTCCGGCCGAGAAGCCTTTGAACCAAACGCTCTTCTCGAGCAAAGAGAGTGTTTGATCAAGGGTCTCTTCTACGGGCTGCACGTCAACTATGCCTGTAGCGCCATACAGACCCAAAGTGATTCCAGTTTTGCAGCTGGCTTCTACAAAGTGTTTCTATTGGCCCATAATGTGATGTTCTCTTGGATCAAGGACATGAGCAGTTTAGCAGCAAGATTTACGATGCTCTTACTAATTATTTATCTTACTTAGGAGAGCAAACCGGAGCGTAACAAAGTGACCGAATGTAAAAGAGGGAGCTCGTTTTCAGTTATAAGACTCTTAATTTTGTGCTTAACATTTTCTGTTCTTTTTAGATAACAAGGTGTCAGGACCTATTCGTAAAAGATTTTCTGCCTGTCCTACGGCTAGATATGGCAAAACGCACCAAGCTCGTTAAGCTGCAACACAGCCACACACAAGGGAGACGCTGATTGGTCGGCACCGCGAATCTTGAAGCCCCATTTGTCTAAATCGCACTTTTTTTGCATGAGATTCAAGATATCAAAATCAGGTCACACCTTTTCGGAATTCACAGGGGCAGATTTGATCTTGGGGTAACACTGATGCAAAGACTAGAGGTGACGACAGTGTGATAGTATACAGATTTACCGAGGTGCGTTAGCACACATGCATAGTAAGACCTAAGAATGCCAAACAAGCATAAACATCTTGCATATTGCAGACATGCTTAAAAAGCATGTTTTATACTGTTGTCCCTATATCTGGACCAAACAAGCTCTTTTGACGCTTTATAGCCCTCATATAAACATTCTGTGCCAGCTATAAGCACCAGCTTACTCGGGTCACAAATCTGTGGTATATCTCAATAGGTCAGTCGAGATTTAGGCACATAAACGAATTCTAGAGCGGTCTAAAGAGCAAATATTCGTACCTCACAATAACACGAAAGCCCTGGCCGAAGATCTCTGACCCCCAGAGTCCATAGTATCAGTTAGAGATAGTACTTGGTTTGTAATCGTCATACGTTAGCAGCACCTCAGTACGTAAATATAATGCGGTACTCGTGAATAAGTGAATTCTGTTGAGATCACATATTCTCTTCCACTGGTTGAAGAATTAAATAAGCACTGAAGGGATCTTTACTCAGTAGGTGGCCAAATAATTCAAAGCCCATATCTAGCAACGGTTGAGTTGTCTACAAAAGATGCTGCTGATAATAGAGGACGCTGAAGTGTGCAATAGTAGAGCTTGAGCATGGACAGATATCACAACATAAAATGGATTCGATGTGCTTAGATCGGACAATCTGGGTGTCCCATCATATAAGTTCTCACTAATCACAATGATTTATTGTACATTCGATCATAAAAACCTACACTGGAATCGCACAGATTCCTCATAGTGTCCAGATGATGCCCTCGGCAACCTTCATGCGGATCTTGGATCATCACCCAAGATTTGCGGCTCGATTGACGCGCGTATACTATTTAGATTGATCTACTTGAGTCTGAAGTAGGTATTCACTATTCACTGCAAGTCCAAATAGCAGTAGAGTAATAGTTGTAAAATTCACGTAGCATTCATGTGATGCATGTATTTCCCCAGAAACGTCTCACGTCTTTCCACATTAACCGCATTTAGACGCCTATCATGCCTTCGTTATGATGACTCATCTCGTTTTTATCAATCGTGTGTCTATCATTGTGCATCATTGTAATTATTCCTGATTTAACGGTAGGCATACTGCTTTGTCACATCAGCCAATCACTATTGCCTGTGCATTCATTGCCAACGGGGGAATGTAACCCTTATGATCACATTATGAAGGATGTAGCGTTGATCGACAAAGGAAATGATATATGAGGGGGAGCAAAACCCGCGCATGATCCCAGTTGACCTACTTCACCAAGCCAACTCAGCCCATGCACCGAACGTTGCTTCGGTCTTCTGATAAAGTCCCCACATATGGCCGGTGTGGCGATATACCGCAGCCGATTCCATACTCATTGGCAAATAAAGTAATACAAGAAGGCTGTGCTCTACACTAATGAGAGTGACGATGTTCTGTATCAATGCTTCTTGATGTTGACATAATTACGTCATCTGCTCCTTTCTGAAAGAAAAGGTTCAGCCATGGTGAAATTTTCACAACTTACTTTCCGAAACGTCACCAATGTAAAACTGACTGATATTCAATCCTCACTCCAATCCCAACATTTCCAGTTCCAGATGCTTCCTCATAACGCGCGGTTGCCCAATACATCCTCACACCTCCTCTAATGGTATTTTTACATAGGGTATAACCCAACAATGGATGCCCGAAAAAGATTGCAAAGATAAGAAGGCGAGAGATCACATGCGACTTACTGGAACCAGCAGCCGTAAATTTCATATTTTCAACTGGTGCAGACTCTACAGCCTTCAGAAAAATAGAATATCCTTACACCACGCAAAATTTGACAAGTGACCCCATCCTAACACCATCTGTCGAGCTGAGTGGAGCTGTGCTCGACTTGAGGGACCGAGTTTCAAAAATCAGCCATTTCAAGGTTTAGACAAACATTTTCGAGCCCGGTCTGGTGAACACCGTTGAGCAGTTAGATTTTGCGTGCGGTAAAATTTTCTCTACTAAAGATCGATTTGAAGATGCAGAAAATGGTCGTGCGCACACCATAGTTTCCTAAAGCGGAAGAAAAGAGTCGTGCGCAGACCGTAGTGTCCCAAAGCGTGTATGACGCGAGCTGCAATTGTAAATGGTAGAAGCAAAACGCTTTGTCGCGCAACCAAAGTGTGGATGCCACTCATTGTGATATGGTGATCTCAGATATATCAGGTTTGAAGCGATCGGAGTAACTTTGGATACCATTTCTGGGCAGAGATTCTACCCATCCTGACACCATCTGTCCAGCTGAGTGGAGCTGTGCTCGATTTTTACTAAAAGTTCCATTAACTAATATACAACATAATCATATATCCCTCAAAGTACTCGTGTTGTAGTGTAATCGATCGACCAAAAATTCGATACCATGCCAGATGGTATTTGTAAAAAGGTCAACCAATTTTTAGTTGCTTGGTAGTAATTGGGTGTTCTCTTTCGGTGATAAATTCTTTCCTTTCAGGATTGGTTTCATGATGTTCTAATCTCTGCCATCATGATGCTTCTCTCAATTCTTCCGCCAAACGTCAACATGAGGCGAGCTTGGTTCGCTGGGTAACCCATCGATACCATTGCTCATCCGATCGAGGTCTAGGAACCTCCGACCCATATCGTCGCTTTGTGCGGGCAAACATTGTGGTGGAGAGAAGCTGATTATATTCAAGTAGCTGCTTTGTGTTGTGATTGTGTCCATTTACCAGTTTTTCCAGGTTCATCTCTTTGTCTTCTAATTCCTGTG
>JAKTTA010000189.1:31173-75537 GCA_030580415.1 Citeromyces nyonsensis
TTCAGGATTGGTTTCATGATGTTCTAATCTCTGCCATCATGATGCTTCTCTCAATTCTTCCGCCAAACGTCAACATGAGGCGAGCTTGGTTCGCTGGGTAACCCATCGATACCATTGCTCATCCGATCGAGGTCTAGGAACCTCCGACCCATATCGTCGCTTTGTGCGGGCAAACATTGTGGTGGAGAGAAGCTGATTATATTCAAGTAGCTGCTTTGTGTTGTGATTGTGTCCATTTACCAGTTTTTCCAGGTTCATCTCTTTGTCTTCTAATTCCTGTGAAATGACAGTCCAGAATATTTTCACCACAGGACAGTCTTGAAGTATGTGTGTAACCGATTCTTGGCTTTCCAGACAGAGCGCACATTCCGGCCTTACCGCGAAAGGGCGATCCTCCGCTCGAGACCCGTGAATAGCTCTTTCATTCAGGCGTGCATGAAAGCTACCGAGTAGGAATAGGTGGTATGGCTGAAGGGCACCAGGCGCCTGCTCATGCACAGTAGCCAGTTGTTCCCATATCTTTCTCCACTCAATGGGCGAAGGTTGTATGGTTTTCGCCCATATAGGAATTATTGGGTGGTTTCCTTTGGTTCTATAAAAGTTGCTGTGTCGGTGGTGAAATGTCTGGATCTTGATTCCAATCTCCTTCGTCCTTTTATCCACGAGGGTTGCCATAACCTCGCTAATTCCTTTAGGTAGCCGCCTTTGGAACTCTATTGGGCACTCCTTCAATTCTTTGCCAATCTTTCCAACCAGTAGGTAATCTCTTGTCCTGTCTTCAGACATTTCGTCAACTTTGAAGGTATGCTTTGCGCACGGTCTGACAATTTCAAACCAGGCTGTTAGGTAACCCGGGAAATTGTTAGGTATGCCATTACTTGTCATCCAACTAGCCGGCCTGAATTGTGACTGAAAGCGGTTGGGCTTAGAGTACAACAAGCACCGAAACCAGGCAGCGTTGTAGTGCTTTCGTTCGTGAAGGGATTCATAACTAAGAGCGATGGCATCCTGTATAAACACTCGAAAGTACTTGTACGGAAACTAATCAGATCTTAAGGTTTGGTAGATCCACTTGGCTCTTCTACCCTTGAGCTGAAATTTTAGGTCAATCAGACCCAGACCTCCTAACCTGCAGGGTGTATGGATGCGACTGGTGGACAGCCTGTTACCTCCTTCTTTCAACCTTGCCCGTACGTGTCTCATTAGCTTTTCGATATATTTTGTCTGCATCGGGTCATGTGGGTCTAAGAAGTATATCGTGGAGAAAATGTATATGTTGATCGCGGTGGCTCTCGTCACTAAAGGAAAATCCATGTAGAAGTGACGCTCCTGCCTGTGTATCATCTTGTATTCCTCGTCCCAATCGATACCAAGATGATGTTTTCCGAAAGAGGATAAGCTTTACCGATCGTTTCCGAATATTTATTTGGCACAGTGTACAATACCGCAGCCCTGAATGATTGGCGAAATGCGTTAAAGCCCTGTCAGCAATGAGATGATCCGTGCGATCCCGAAAGCAAAGTGTGACATAATCTGCAGATAAAGACATCTTGATTTTGAAATCAATAGTCTTGGTAAATCTGATGCCACAGCCTTTCGTACGTAACTCATTGAGAAAAGGCTCCAGGGCCAAAACGAACAACGTTGGTGAAATTGGATTGCCTTGTCGAACACCACTCTGGAGACCGAACGGAAAATCGAATATATATATATAGCAGGCAGGTTTGTCCGGTGGTGACGGCGATCAAGATATTCTTGAACCGCTGACCCATTCCTAGATAATCTGATAATTGCGCAATATAGGTATGAGAAACCGAATCGAGGGCCTTTCGAAAGTTTACAAATGGGAGACCCTCAAAGCGATTGCTTTAAATGGGCTTCTCTGCTCCAGGTATTGAACGAAGTTTTTAACAGAACGCATGGCATCTTGCAACTGTCTTTGCGGTAAGAAACCTTTTTGCTCGCTTCCCACGATCTATCAACAACCTTCAAGAACCGTTTATTCAGCTTGTAGGAGAGTATCCTAACCGCAATAGGGAACAGTGAGATTGGCCTGTAGTTAGCCGGGCCGGTAGGGTCGGATCCTTTGTGCAGAAGTTTTACATATACTTTCTTCATTCTCTGGGGGAGGGTCCCATGCTCCATTATATGATTCCCCGTAATGCAGATAATCGGATTCTAGTTTTGTTGGTAGAACTCGAACGTTAACCTATCAGGGGTGACGAAAAATGAGAATATTTCTCAAAAGCTGTGGTCAGCTCTTCTACAGTTATCGTTATCGTTGCATCCAGATTATACATCTTTAACGAGGTAAGGCAACCAGCCTCATTCTCAGCTATGTACTCTTGTGCATCACACATGTTTTTCATTTCAAAAATCTTTGCAAAGTAAGTGATGGAGAGCTCGTGTAACGCATAGATTGGATATCCCTTCAAGTCAATAACCGACTTTTTCGTTCTCCCTTGAAAACGACCTCGAACTTCGAAGAGTACCACCTATTCTGAAATCCTGGTATTTTGGATTTTCGAAATCAGGAGTGCCCCAATTGGACTCAGTGGTTAAAGCTTTCCAGATCCCCCGTACCTCATATTACCTGATCGTTGGAATCTAGATCTTTAAAAATCAGATTCAGAACCGGGGGGTCGGATCTTAGATCTGGATCTGAGTATTTTATAGAAGATGATCAGGAATGCCCCAGGACCATAGACAAAAGCCTTCAAAGCGCTCTTTTAACCAGTACAATGAGCCCATACACCGCGACGACTAAGATTATCGTCCGCGGTCGAATGCTTCCGGACAAAAATTCCACGAAGTACAAGTATGCGTTCTAGTACTCTGTGACGATAGGCATAAACGATGATGATCATCTCTTGATTGGGAGAGTAGAATGTCTGAGCCCAACCATTCAGTTCTTATTTTCATGCCCTGTCCTCCTTCATCCTGGCTTCACGTATGTATATTATAATCACCTTAAAGCTTGAGCTTGAAAAATACACCATTGAGATTGAAAGTTTCCGTGTTTTTGATTTGGAAGAGAAGCAGGCGAGGATCCTCGGAAGGTGTATTTCAGATCAATATTGTTTATCAATTATGAGCGGGAATGATTTAAATTGAAATATTAAGATTGTGGAGTCGAAGTGACTGCACGAAAGATGTAAGCAAAGGGTGACTTTGATGTCCTCTGAACTACAGCATTTTGCTTTTATATGGTAAGAATGCCGAGTCAACTTCATCTTCGAGTTTCATGAGCTCGAAGCAGGCACAGACAAATGGAAGCAAACTGAAGCCTGATACAAGTCAAGCAAGCCGATTCATCATCCGTTTTTGGCTATTACACGACCCATAAATATCCACACACCATAGAATACCAGTGGCAACAATGGAAATTGACAACGACGTGTCAGGCACGCTCTCACATTTTAGGGAGGTTTGCTCTCCGGAGCTTGCAGCTGCATTTTACGGATTCGAAGATTTGTACGAGCGCAAGTTGTGGTATCAATTGACAGAGAGTCTTTTGTACGAGTTCTACCAAAGTTCGCATTCTAAAGGTTTGAAACTCCCCCTTTATGAAAAATTTATTCTCAAGTTTTGGAACAAAATAAGCGTTCTCAAACTAATCGAATTTCTTCTTTTGTCTCTTCAAGATGAAGGTCTGGACGTGGATGTTTCCAAACAACTAGCATATCTCTCTGATTTGAAGGAAATGATTGAAAAAAGCACAAAGGATGAAGAGGGGGAACCTGATTTGGAACACTTGCAGGCGATGGTTTTCATATCCACTGAGATTGCTCGTATTTCGTTAGATTTGGGTGAATTGGACAAGTCTAAGGAAATAATTGACGAATGCTCAGATAAGATTGAGAAACTAAACTTTGTCGATAACATGATTTACGCCAATTTTTATAGAACTGTGGCTGCTTATTACAAGACTCAGGAGGATTACACGAGCTTTTACTATACGAGCTTACTCTATTTGGCATGTATTGATTTAGAAAAACTACCGATAAATGTGAAGGAGACTCTGGCTTTTGAACTGAGTTTCGCAGCCCTGTCTGCTGATCGGGTTTTCAACTTTGGCGAGATTCTCATTCACGACATTTTCCAGTGTTTCCGTGCCGAAGATATTTGGCTCAAGGAGTTACTTCTGAAACTCAACGCGGGCGACATTGATGGTTTCAGTAGCTTACTTTCTCTCCATTCCGACAAAGTTGCGAATCAGCAGTTTCTTCAGGAGAAGATCTGCATAATGTGTCTGATTGAGCTCCTTTCCATGAAGAGCTCCAACTCGAGAAATATTGCATTTTCAGAGGTTGTTGAAGGGATCAAATTGATCAACAATTCCAACGAGGTGGAGCATCTCATCATGAGGTGTTTGTCCTTGGGGCTTGTCAAGGGGGCCATAAACGAGGTAAATGGTGTTTTTGAGGTTGAGTGGGTCCAGCCAAGAATTTTAAACCTTGATCAAATTTCAAAAATGAAAGATAAAATGGCTGTCTGGGCTTCCAATGTTGCACAGCTCTCAGATTTCATGGAGAGTAATGGTAAGGAACTGTGGGTTTAGTCTGTAGGCCCGAATAATTGAGTGACCAAGTGTGAAGAAGTATGTATGCTTTTTTCGGAAAATAGATGTCCTGAAGCTGATACTTTGTTGTATTCCTCAATAGGAGAACTTTTTATATGAAGAGAAAGTTACTTTATAAGCTTTACGACAAAGGTGCGAGGTGGCACGTATGGGTCAACTCATCAATCGGTTTTCGATCATGGATGTACAAGGACATTTTAGTAGACACATCACTCCAGAAGCGTATCACATACCAAAGGAGGTCAGTCTTTGGCTTTTCGCAACCTATTGGACTTCTAGCCTTTTGAATACCTCATTGAAAAAGCTCAGCTATCCCCTTTAGTGTGTTTCATCTCCCGCTTTTATTGTCCACGATAGTCAAGTTGTCCAACCTTCGATACGTGGGAATGGAAAAAGGGTGGGATATGAGGAAAACAGCTTGTTTTGGCTTGAGCTTTTCTATTCTGTTCTCCGTGAGGCTGAGCCGCATATATTCTCTTAGGTGGACAACATGCAGGTGGCTACACAGATGAACATCAACCAAGTGGCGCAACCATATGAGAATGAATATTAACATGATGTTTTCTATACACATCCTGTCCTTGAACATCGAGGTCAGATCAATAGAAGAACTGATGCAAGAATAAGGATACTCATGAAGACTATAAAAGGCCAACCTCTCAAAAACAAAGTCTAGCGAAACTTATTATTTTGAGTGTACATCTACAAGGTACATCTCGATTTATGAAGCAAACCGTTCCCTACATCCAAATGGTGGAGACTATACTGTAATCAGCATTCTCCTCTTCTGCGTGGTGTCCTGTGTATTTGGACCTCTTTCTAATATCCTTCCCATACCTGAAAAAGCACCATGTGACGGGAATCATGGCAGCAGCCAGGAATCCAAGCATTGAAAAAGCCCAGTGGGTGCCCAGATTGTGATAAATCTGTCTAACAAACACAACCCACACACCGCTAGCCCAGTACCGCGCCAGAGTGATGGAGGAAAGCACCGTAGCGGCATTCTGCTCGTAACTGTCTATCAGATACTGGTAGATGGCAATAAACACAAACAGAAAGGCAAACCCAAAGACGAGACCAGACATAGCCGGACACCACAGACTGATGAAAGGGTACGAAGTCCAACCTATCCAGAATAAGGCTATGGGTAGGAGCGGAGATACTAGCAGCATGGGAAGAATGCGCACTTCAGGAGGGACCTTCCCTTGAAAATGATGAGCCACTCTTTGATAGTGCCGCACAATGATGGGAGTTGTTGCTCCACACAAAACAAACCCAACCACTATAGGCAAAAACATGAGGCCAAGTTGTCCTTGTGTTATACCGTATGGCAAAAACACCGTTCCGTAAGACTCTAGGTCACCGAAAAAGATAATGTAAGCTATGGTGATGTAAAAATTGCAAAAAAGCACAATCGGTTCTGTGAAAAGAAGCCACACTGGCATAAATACAGCCTTGACCAGTGTCATTGGGGTAACTTTCAAATTGTTTGTGTACCACTCGTTCTGGCCGGTCTCCTTCTGTAGCTTTTTGGCTCTGCGTTCTAGAATGATAAAATGATTGGTCTCGGGCAAAAACACCATACACAGAAACATAATCCCACAGCTGTATATGAACGCAACCCAGTAGATCCATCTCCAGCCGAGATGACTCTGGTCAATGAACCCGCCGATTAGTGGGGCCAAAGCGGGGCCGATATATGCACACACGGTAAAAGCCGGAAACAGCCAGCTTCTTAAAAGGGGATCAGATATATCTGCCAAGCTACCGCCAGAGTTACTCAGCGGAGCCGCACCAAAGACTCCAGCGAAAAATCTGCACACCAAGAGGGTCTGGATATTGGGAGCCAAAGCACACCCGAGGGTGAAGAGATTAGAGATGAGAAATGTTACATGATATACAACGTTTCGACCGTAAATTTCCGACAGTGGGCCAATAGGAGTGACACCAACGCCGAAGCCAATGAAGTACAGACCGGTAGTCAAATCGCCCAAGTACTCCTTGACAGCAAAGTCTTGAGCTACCGAGATCGCTCCTGCAGAGGAGAGCGAGGAACAAGTGGTGAGGCAAAAGGCAATTTGCGACACAGCTATGGTAATTATAAGCTTTTTGGCAAGTGAATAATTCCGTGGATTTTCCGGATCGTCTTCTCCATTCCACTCCACCAGAAAGTTAAGCTCCTTGGAAGGTTCCTTTCCCAATTCGGTGTCTGACATGGGGAAGTGGTTGGTGATTTTCACTTTAAATATCTCTCTCGGCGAATACGGCGATAACTTGATGACTGGTTTTTTTTTTTTTTTTTTTTTTTTTTTTTAAGCATCGTGTCTGCACTAACGGTTTTTTCGGGTTCTGCAGAAGCTAAAGTTAGGTGACTTTAACTGCCTTGTTTAGTATCGGCATTGGTCTTGGGCTGCTGTATCTCAGAAACCGGACTTTTTTTACTTTCTACACTCCAAAGTGTCAGGAATAAAGCGATGAGGAGATGACATCTTTGATGTTTTAATACGCTCTCCCTCAATATTTCGTGTTGGAGCTAGAGCCATATACTGTACTAACTATACAGAATGTTGGAGCTAAAGTTATATATACTCTACTAACGATGCAGAAATATTAATACTATAAAGCCAATTCGCGGTCTATTATAACTGGATCAGAAGTTAAAAAGATGCTTACGCCGGCTTCTATACACATAAGGAGAGCACATAGCTACCTTATAGGGAGAGTTCGATCTGAGCATATCGTAGCTCTTTATATTATGTAAGTCCATTGAATGTCTGCTCCAACTGCTTGATGCAATGTACTATACGGAGCATTATGCAGTAGACCGCATAAGCCTACAGGGAATGCGAAGTGGGTTCATCAATAGATCCGAGGATCGCCCCGATAAGGCCGATGGGCCTGAGGTTGCTGTAGGCAACCCGAACCTCCTGTGAGTGAAGTTATAAGTCAGAATAGTGACTATTTGTGAAACATTTTGGAGGTGCCTCATATCTTTCGTATCAATTTGGCGTTACTGAAATCCCATTAGTTCAATCACTCATATTCCATAAAATGAAAGTTTTTCAACCAGGAAGAGAATCGGCGAGTAGAAGACAGACGTGAGTGTTTTTTAGGATACAGAATGGCATGGCAGGATGATCCACAAACGCAACAGTAGACTTTTTTTGACGCTTCTAGTTTGAAGCTTGGGATCGACAGCCCTCAGCTTTGCTTTCAGACACATTTCTTTGCCGTTGGGTTGAAGACCGATTACTGCCAAGGAAAATGAGGGTTTTCAATATGAACAGCTTTACCGAAAGTCATTGTAGGTCTCCGTTTAATTCAAATGACTGCAGTATGAGACACTCAATTTCAATATCTTTTAAGAGGAAAGTCTATAAAATGCTCATTTAGAGAGGAAGGATCTTCTCAAAAGAATTTTGAGCTCCCCAGTGAGCTTCTGCGCAATGACTGTTGAATAGACCCTAGTTGATCATCTTGAGTGAATGGTGCTCAACGAGGACCCTGAAGTCGAAATCAGCATAGTTCGACTCATCGTCTGGCCAGAAAACGCAGGCTGTCTTCAACCACACTACATCGTTCGTCCAGACAGTAATGTCTGCTCTAGAAGTACAAGACATGTTAAAAGTCAAGCACTCGATGGATAAAAACCTCAAAGTCACCCGTATCAGTATATCGAGACTTCTAAAACACATCCAGAATACATATCGTGGCCCACGGTATAAGCTCAGGTCGATCGGGCCTTAAAATGCTTCCTTGGCGAGAAGCTGTAGAACTAGGGAGACTTCTTGTTGGAACTAAAATATTTCAGCTCCTTGTAGTGCATGACTGTGCATGCTTGCAGAGAAACGTGAGACCAGCGCCACTCTCCAGACTGACTGGAATATAATCAAAGTATGTACTTATAATCTAGGTTTTCAACAAGTTGCTAAATACGTCATGGACTGGAATATGAAAGTTCCACGCTTCTTCATAGGATTCTTCAAGCCTGATCAAATGTAAGGATAGCCCGTCTGAAGCTGTGTGAACTCTGAATGAGTGGAATCAGCACGACATGAAGATGTGAACGTGCCATGTACTTTAAGTAGTTGAAGGAGTTTTCTGGGCCCCAATAATTTATCTGATTATCAGCCCTCAAGTATATGTTTTTTCGAAAATCCAGATAAAGAAAAAAGGATCGACTACTTGCACAATTTGAGAGGGTTTCAAACAAAACAGAGATGTAAGGATGGAAGCGTGGGCAAAACCTGTGTGCAGCTTAACGATTTTTTCCCCAGTTTTGAGTGTTTCGTAGTCACCAGAGAGTAAAGTCAGTACCATCGCACCATCCGGACGCTTCTACCTCTGAGTCTTACTCCCCTCCTTTTTCTCCTGATGGATTTCCTCTGCCCGTTAAAACTTTACCTTCTCCCACTACACCATTCGTTCAGGCTCTTAGCAGCAGTCCAGTCGGGAATTAAAGTCCTGCTACTTTCATGATAATCTAGTGCCATCAGTTGCCACTTTTCGTAGAACCTCAAGCTCTTCTCCCACAAAGTAGTATTTTGACTGTGCATTTAATCGAAACAAAAACTCAAGAAACAAATATTGAATTATTTAAAGAAATACGCGGTAGAAGCATAAGATTTTATTATTAATTTTATTACTGACAATAATAAATAAATAACCCACACTATCCCCCCTCCCTTCAGAAGGAGTTATTGGCCCAATTCAGCCCGTAGCACCCCATTCAGAAGGTGATACGTTCCTTTTTCATGTGCTGTGACCTTCTTCGTCGGGTGATAGGCATCTTTTCTGGTTTTCTCATGTATAACGATCAACCTTCTCATCACAGACTTAAACAACCTCACTGTTGTGTCAGTGTGAGTTTTATTATATCTCCACAAATGCGCATTCATCAACCAAGCCACCCCTTTGTCGCTTTCAGACATCAAAGTCCATCAATCACGAGGTAAAGTTGGGCACACATGACACGAGCTTGTTTTAGACACTAGTCAGATTAATCAAACTTTTTTTAGTTGATCAATCTAAGGCTGGTATATCAATTCACTTTAATTGATCGTGCGTTGACCAAAAAAGCGTCACCTTGCATATACCCGTTCTGCTCCCGGTTTTCTACGCTGTGGGGCGCATTGTCTGTGAGATCTATGCTTGTACGTACTTATAAGAGTGCTATCTGGTACACAAGACAACACAACACGCTGTAGAACCAACCAAACATCTTCTTTTGCCGAATTAGACCATTTCCAGATCCAGATCTTTGAATCGAAGCATTTGGTGTTGAACCATCACTAATCAAACACCATATATGACTGGACAAACCAGTTTGCTGAACAACCGTACGACAAGTTTTCTCTGAAGGGCAACACAAAAATGATTTGATCCCTTCGTTCTTTCACCTCCTCCTCTTCACAGCCCTCCTCCAGACATCCCCACACCATTCGCCTCCCCCACCCCCATGAGAGACTCCAACTACAAGTCTGTCTCTGCGAATCGGGCAGCAGTAACAATATCAACCACCCTCTACGACAGACGGGCGCTGGACTGCACTTCTGATCGTCCGTTGGTCAACTCGTTAAACCACCTTACATTTCTCGCTTCAAGTTCTGCCAAAGTGAGGGAAACGCTATCCAACGATGGCGGGATCGAGCGCTTAGTGGATATTCTTCACGAGTGCGTCAACCCTAAAGACGATGCGGCAGCTCCGCTTGTTGCGTGGAAGTGGACCCTCGCATTCCAGTGTTTAGTTTTGGTAGGCACCAGAGGCACAGAGGAAATCCGTGCCAAAGTGGCCAAAGCTGACATGATACCTGTGATTGCCACCGTATTCGACAACTTTTTATACCAGCACGAAAAAGAAATGAAGGAGCCTGATTCCTCTATCTTCAGGGAAGACGAAGGACTGGGCATTCTGTATTCCCAGATCCAGGAACTGGCTTCTAGAACAAACGAACGAACTGACGCCACCCTAGAATCTGTATCCAGTAGTTTCCCCGATGGTGGGGACAGTGGATCAGCCAAAATTTTGGATATCCTTTCCCAGGCCAAGTCTGAGCCATCTCAGATCCGGATCAACAACATAAAACTCATGAGGCGAGCTTTTCTTGCTCAACTTTTGAGCAAACTAAACTCTTCGAATGATTACAATGCTACGGCAAGGGACACTTTTTCACAGTTTTCCCCCATCAGCATCGACCCTGTAATTGTAGACTACCTCGAGCGTTGCCAGCCCATTTCTAGCGTTGTCGACATGGGCAAACTGAAACGAAACAAGGAGTCTCCAAGAGTACATCCGCCGCGCGACTTTGTAGGCGGGGTTCTTGTTCCTCGCGAGGAGGATATTATTTGGTCGTTGCAGCTTTTGGCCTTCATCTCCAAGTACTCCACGTTGAAGCCGCACCTTTCTCACACCCACATCGTGGCGGGGCTATCCTTGAGAAGAGGAAGCGACGTGCCCGCTCTCGAAAACGACGACATGGACGTGGAGATGGACGAGGTGGATGTGGAAGAAATAGATCACCTCGAGTCCAGCGGTGCTGTTATCGACAAAATCTCCGATCTCAGAGGCGAGAGAAACACTTCGGAAAAGGTTTTTGAGATGATCCGACTTGAGCAGTTCCTCAGTAAGCAAATCCAGCTGGAGATGGATAAGCTCAAGGAAAAAGTGGCTTTGAATCGACATAGTAGGAAAGATCGCTTAAAAAATCGGTGGAACTATGTTGATTACGAGGATTTCGACTCCCATTCCGACATGGACCATTCACTGATTCCGTTGCAATATGTGAATATATTCCCCCTCGTGGAGCGGTTCACCGTCAAGCCGAAGAACAGTAAGGATGTGAGTTACTGGGCGGGAGTGATTATGCGAAATTCGTGTCGTCGAGACGAGTCCCGTGGAGGAGTGAGGCAGTGCGCATGTTTTGACTGCGGTCGCTGGGAGGACTTTCCGCGGCAGTTTGCAAAGTGTAGGAGGTGTAAGAGGACAAAGTATTGTTCGAAGGAGTGCCAGAGTAAGGCTTGGGAGTATCACAAGCACTGGTGTTTAGCGACGGGTGCTTCTTCTAGCAGAGAAGCTGGGCCGGCAGATGAGACTGATGAAGTTAGGCAAGGTCAGCCTAGGCCGATGTTCAGACTTCAGGGGATGAATGAGGATAATGTGGAGGGAACGTAGCGAGTGATGAAGCGATGCTACTGAGCCTTTTTGCGACAGAGCAAAGCGATGGAGCTTGTTCGGATTGGCCTGAATCGCTTTGCTTTCGCCACAGATCAAAGCGGACAAGGCTTTTTTCACGATACAGAAAAAGCGAAGCGACTGAGCTATCATTTTTGCGACAGAGCACAGCGATGGAGCTTGTTGTTTTTTCCGATTGGTCTGAATCGCTTTGGTTTTACCACAGATCAGAGCGAACAAGGCTTTTTTCACGATACAGAAAAAGCGAAGCAGCCAAGGATGTTTCGATTATATTCACATGAAAGGACTTAGCAATTGAACAGACAGCAGTGAAGGGTCTTGTGATAGTTTTTATTGGTTGAAAGGACATATTATAGTAGCCATATTTCCTTTCGAGTCAGTAGAGCGTAGTTTGAAAAAGAAAATAGATGCATGTTGTTTTAACCGCTTTGACAAATAGGCAAGCAAATATACTCACACAGTCCTTTTGCAAGGATGTGACATAATATTCGAACCGTTTGATATGGTGCCAGGGAGTGTCCTATTTATGGGAGAGGCTCAGCAGCGGTCACTATGCAAAATATGTTTCTTAAGTGCCCTTGCAGGAGGCTCTTTCAACTTGACTGCTGATTTTGTCAAGCTTATCCACATCTTGAGACTGAGAAACTAAAATGTGACATTGTGAGAACAAGTTCTGAACCGGATAGTTGACTCAGTAAATGACTAGCTTTTCTTCTATACCCCAAAGTACGATCCTGGGCAGGCTCATGTTTTAAAGACTTTGAACCTCCTTTCCTTCGTTCTGGTATATTTCCCCCCCCCAGTTTAATGCAGTTAATGATGTGATATTGTCATATGCTTTTCGTTATATTATGCCTTGCTCACCTTAATTCAAACTTAACGTCAGACTTTGCCGGACTGACATTCGAGGCGAAACTTCTCGAGACTGAAGTCTATATCCTCACTTGAGCTTCTATCAAAGGCTTCATGCTGTATGAAAACCGGACTTCGACATCTGAGTACTCGTTTCTCTCACATGTATAGAGACTAGTCCCATATAAGCCTGTAAATTTCTGTTACACAATACGAAAGAGCCATGTTGGCAAATATACTGAGTCACTCGAATCTGGTTGACTCATTCAATCAGATGACACTACAGCGTCGGCCAAGGGGTTGAGAATGATGATAAAAGTCAGACTTTCTCAGCTTTGCAGCTTTAAACAAAAGTATGTGCTGAAGCCTTCCGCCACCGGCGCAAGATCCCGATACCGGCGGTATCACGTGATTTTTCAATTTTCGGAAAAAGAAAAAAAAAAAACGGTTATTACTCACAATGTCTGAAAAACCTCAACAGAAATCAGCTTCTCAAAACGTATCCACTCTAGGAGGTTTTCTAGCTGGCGGGTTTGCTGCGTGTGGTGCGGTCACCGTGACGAACCCAATCGAAGTGGTAAAGACAAGAATGCAGCTTCAAGGTGAGCTGGCCCACACAAGTAATGCACCAAAGCCTTATAAAAACCCAATTCAGGCCCTGGGTGTCATTTTCAAAAACGAAGGTATCAGGGGTTTGCAGCGAGGTCTCGTCTGTGCATATATCTACCAGATTGGTTTAAACGGGTGTAGACTTGGGCTGTATGAGCCATGTAGAAATGTTTTCAACTCGTTGTTCTATCCAAATGTTGATCCTCATCAGATACAGAACATTCCTATAAATATTCTTTCCGGAACCTTATCTGGTGTTGCAGGAGCTATCGTAGGGTCTCCACTTTATTTGGTCAAGACTAGAATGCAGTCTTACTCCCCATTCCTACAAATTGGCCAACAGACCCACTACACTTCCATGTGGGACGGGCTGAGAAGCATTGTGAGAAGCGAGGGCTGGAAAGGACTGACTCGCGGTGTTGATGCCGCTATTTTCAGAACAGGATGCGGCTCAGCTGTTCAGCTCCCAATCTACACCTACACAAAGACACTTTTGAAAGACTGGGGGCTTACTGAGGGCCCGGCCTTGCATCTGCTTTCATCCACAATGTCCGGAATCGGTGTCGGTATCGTGATGAACCCAGGTGATGTTCTCTTGACCAGAGTGTATAACCAAAAGGGGAACCTCTATAAGGGACCTGTCGACTGTCTTGTGCAGACCGTGAAAGCCGAGGGGTTTCTGGCTCTTTATAAAGGGTTTGGAGCCCAGTTACTGAGAATCGCTCCTCACACAATTTTAACCCTCACTTTCATGGAGCAGACCATGAAATTTGTACAATACGCAGAGTCGAGGTTTTGATCTGCTTTATAGAGTATTAAATGCAATTGATAGATGAGAGGGAGCGTAAGCTGAGGGTATTCCACATGAAGTGAGCCTTTTCGCATCTGTGCAAAGTAACATCGCAGCTGTATTTATTTAAAGCCTGTCCAACGACCAGCGTAAGCTGTTTCATGTAACAATAAAGTCGTGGAATTGTTAGGCTCTGAGTCCCTAGACTGTGTCACCAAAAGAGCTTCAGTCTCACAAATTGAAATGTCCCACCTCCTGAAGGAGTAAGTAACTCACAGAGTTTCCTCCATAAATCTAGCCGCTACACGATAGCAGCTGTGCTGTTAAGAAGCCGTTCTGTCTACAAAACGGGTAATTGGTCTTTCCTTCCGCCTCAACATGGCTTGAAAAGGATAATCTCTGATCAGACGTTCGGCCAACGCTCACAAAAATTGACAAGTCAAAACACCCCACAAACAGAAATCACACACTCCCAAACAAGTCTACATACCCACCCTTCCGATTCCATTACAAACCCTGCAAGTTTCCTCATCCAGGAAAAAATGCGTTAGACCACGGCCTCTGCATCGAGGGCACAAGACACCCCCAATTGCCGGATCTCCCGGATATAGAACCCTTGGGGCCTGCCCAGGAAACATATTGGGACCACCAAACGGCATAAAACTACCCGCGGGGAGCACATTGAGATTTGGCGCCAATGGAGGAGGCGGAACACTTGGCCTTGGGGGAGTTGGCTTAGGAGGAGCCGGTCGAGGACCAAACTTTTTCCAGCAGTCTTTACAAGCATTTCCCTTTTTCAATTTGTACCCAGTATTATTGCACTTTTTACAGTAGTACCCTCGTGAATACCGCCAGGGAAGATTGAGGTTGTTTGTATACAAATCGTTCTGTCTTTTCGCTTTTTCACACTTACTGCCGTTCTTACACTCTGGATCCTTGCAATTCGAGCAGCTGCTCGGAGGATCCGGCCTTGGAGGTCTGGCTGGAGGGTGCGAAGGAGCTGGAGAGGAGTTTGAATGGGTCTCTTGAATTACTTCGCTGTACGAAGGTGGGGGAAGCTCATCTTCTTCATGCATATCTGTTGGACTTGTGCACGACTTTTCATTTTTTGAGGGTAAAATGAGACTGTCTTTGAGGGCTGAAAATCAATCAAGAACTTTTTAAAAGACAGGAATTTATAATTGGCAATGTCAAGAGTGTACTGAAGTTGGAATTAAGCTATAAAATCTTCTTTTTTTATTCTTCCACAATCTTGATGTATCTATATGATGTCTTGGTCTTTTCTCGGCGAATCAGTTTCTTAGGGAACTTTCAGGAGATTATTGAGCAACAGAAAGCCCCAAAACAAAGTTGCTGTAAATCAACAGAATGTTGATCTGTACATTTTTTTTACCATTGTGTGATGTTCTTTTTCTTCCTCGAGCTCAGTGCCTGCTCATTAGATCCTCATAGTGTAAATCTGGAAAACCCGGTCATCCGGATTATTTGATTTGACCTCGGATGTTAGCAATTCATTCCCTGACAGATATATACTTGGTGGGAAGGAAGGAAAAAAAATCCTGAAGAGACGTTTCTTTTTTTTATTGGACGGCCCTGGTGAAACAAAGGTCTGAATTATTCTCTATAATTTTACGAAAAGACCACACTTGAAGTTGGTCAAGGATTTTGCAGTGAATGACCTTCAGGGGAAGCTTTGATTTAGTAACTAACAAGATTACTCAGATTCACTTACATGCCGAACTACATAGTCATTGCTGAAAAGTGGTTTCAAACTCTCGGTGAGTTTTACTGAAAGAATGCAACATGAAGCTGGTTGTGTTTTGTTCATTCAATACTCACAGATGCCCACTTTCTGTTATAGATTGACATTTGCAAATGCAAATAAATAGGCGCAGACTGAAACCAAGTATCAGCATGAAGAATATCTCAACATTTAGGCGGAAAAGCTTCAACACAGGCTTCCAGCTGAAGACGAGCCAGTACGGTAATTCTACAACCACCAGATCAACTTTTCCTTCCACACTAGCTCTCTGCAATGCATACCTCTGATCGTCAGCGATATGCAGAAGATGAAGGGGCCGCTTGACGATGCACTTTTTTTTTTATTCTGAATCACTTTAGCCGATTCAAGAACCTCGAGCTCTTCAAGTTCATCTTTGACAGAATTTTTCGTCTTTTCCACCAGGAGTTGCCCGCAATGAAAATCAACATTATCATAAATGAAACCACAAGATTGACATACATAACCGAATTCGGTCAGCAGCCCAAACTGCTAGTTACCTACTTTACAGCCTTCCACTCCAAGGGGTTAGGTCTGTTGAAAGTATCGCGCCATTGCTGTACAAAAACGAGCTTTCGAACTCGTTTGACCAGTCTCTGGTACCGCAGACTGCGGTTCAGCCTAAATTGAAAGCCATGACGCACGGATCAAACGAATCTCTGACGGTTCTGTACTCATCTCTCTTCTGTTTCTTAGCAGAGCAGAATCAGCGGGATCCGCAGATTGGTGTCTTTCTGTTTTTTAAGCTCTTTGAATCTGCCTATGAAGCCCACCCCCAGAAAATCATTCGCTTTCCGCTTCTCAGCTTGACGACAGCATTCTTTACCAGATTTGCAAACAAGCGCATTGGCAGAACGATGTGGGGAGGATGGAAAAAAGGGACACAGACGTAGGCTTCTCGAAATTGTACAAAAAATACAGAATGCACAAGTGCTAATCAAAAGACGACAACTCTAAAGCTGATTTTTTATATCAAAAAAAGTACTGCACAGAGCAGAACTATGAGTAACAAAGGGAACTTTATTGATAGTCATAGCCTGAAGTAGAACAATAGAAGGTGAACTAGAAAATTATTATTTTCCCAGCTTTTTTTCACCTCAAGCTAACAATAAGTATTTTAATCCTTAAACTACCAGGAAGTTTGTTATTCATGAATTTCAACCACATGATAAATAACAAGTAATGCCATGCAACAGCGATTCACTGAAAACAGCCGCAGCAAATGCTTCAATCCTTCTGATCAGAACAAAGCAGCTATATACACTCACCAGCTGATATCGCAGGGTGTAGTAGAAAAGTAGGGCCATTTGAGAAAGTCGCCAATCCGAGTAGCACACGACCACCACCTAACACGCTTCAGGATTATGATCTGGTTGTCTGAGTTACAGAGTGAGCATCTCCGACACATGGCAAACTAACATATTTGAAATCGGTGTGGTATTCACTTTTGGTGGTACGTTGACTCAGTAGATGCAACTAACTGAAAGGATGCCTATTTTTTTTGATAGGAATAATGACATTTTTCGATTCCGCATTACTTGCCCTTGGAAACGTAAGTCAGTTTCAACAAAATCGACTAACAAAAGATGCTTTTCGTCATTGGACTGGTTCTAATAATTGGGGCCCAGAAAACGCTAATATTCTTTTCAAGGCCACAAAAGATAAGAGGGACAATTTGCTTTGGAACGGGCATCATTCTCATACTGATAAAGTTTTCATTCATAGGGTTCATAGTGGAGAGTATTGGGATTCTGGGGCTATTTGGGTAAGTTTCCGAGCAAGAGTTTCTAACTTTAGTGATTTTTTCGCAGTGATTGTGCAATTTTTAAGGTCTATGCCATACATTGGCCCTGCACTCTCTCATCCAGCTGTGGCTCCCATAGTGGATAGACTGGCTGGAGTAAGAGTTCTTCCTGTATAGGTTCAAGTATGGTATGAAAATGCCTGTGCGGTGTAAGGATGTGTGTTTGAAGAAGATTTTGCGAATAGAAGGATTTTCATACATAATCAAGGATTTCAGTACATCAGCTGATTTTTATCTCATACTATTTCACACTATCTAGTAAATTCGGAATGTTCCTAAAAATATATTTAGTCACTTTCAATCCTAGGTCGTGCAGATACCATACATCCGTACACACGGTAATTCATATGCACAATTATGCGGCACAATTATGCGGGTAAAAAAAAAAAAAAAAAATACGAACAATGTCAAAATCTCTGGAGATTGGCAGTGTTATCAATTCTGGGTCTGCTAAAATCAAGAAAAAGATAAGGGATATCACCAGATTGCTCAGAAGACCCAACCTACCGGCCGATGTAAGGGTGGACAACGAGAGAGCTCTTGGTGCACTTACGGCAGAGCTAGAAAGTAAGCAGTTTGACAAAAAGGCTCAGCATTTGTCGAAAAGGTATCACATGGTTAGATTTTTCGAGCGTAAAAAGGCCATTAGAAGACTTAAAAATGCATTAAATCAACTCAAAGAGCTTGAGTCAGCTTCTGAACCTGTCAAGAAGGATATCAAAAAGCAGAAGAAAATTTTAAAACATTGTCAGGTAGACGTGGCTTATATCTGTAATTTCCCAAAATCCGAAAAGTATATTTCTCTTTATCCGACGGAGGCACCAGCCACTGAGGGCGAGAAGAAGGGTAAAAAGAAGACGGATGCAAAACGGAGTGAGCTGCGGAAAAAGTTTGAAAAGGCTTTTGACGATAATACTCTTGCAATTAAAGTGGAGGATGTTCTGGCTGGCAAGCAGATCGATCATACAAAATTGGTCAACCATGAGGTCAAGGCTAAGCCAACGGTTGACGAGCCAAAAGCGGAAGATGATGAGTTTTTCGATTAGCATTTAGAGTAGCATAATGTATTATTTAACGTATTGTTGTAGGAGGTGATGGATTGTGGGAGAGACCATTCTTTCTCTTTGTTGCTCGAGGTCGTTACATGTTTGACGGGAAATGGCATAGTCTTGATAGGCTGGGATCCATCATTGAAGATCTATGGTTTCCGTCTTTGCCTGGTTATAAGCGACGAGCTGTTTCTGGGGCCACTGGACGGTGGGCGTAAACTCAACATGAACTGATACGTACATAGGTGTGGCAGCTTTGGTTTGACTTGGAAGCTATTCTTGGGTCTGGGTCAGCTTTATGGTAATGACTTGCGACTGATATGAGGGCTATGTAGAGTTCGATATGCCTACATATATTAGAGAGCAGCAACAGCCAGACCACCTTCCTTTCCTGGCAGATTTGCACAAACGCTCGAAGATCTATTAGGCTTGAAAGGTTGATTCCATTAAAGTAATTTAGCCTCGCCATACTTTCATTAAGATGAATTATCCTGCTCAAGTGCAATATTTGATTTTATATCGTTGTCTTGCCCGGCTAACGGCTCAAATCACGGTGCTAGTCTGTTGACAACAAAACTTTGAAACAGGACAATGGTTGAACAATAGTCGAACCGAATATCACCAAACAATTTGCCAACGGGTGGTTTGAGCTGCGCATGGCAATTACTATAGACCCGGAGTGCCCACAGCAAAAGATCGGCTTTACTCTTTAAGCGATGTGGAGGTCACCATGCATTGTTAGGCTCGAGCTCATGTCGTGGCAGTGCGGCTATAATGTTGTTACTTTTTCATGAGGGTAAGGTCAGACTCAATCTCCTGGAAGTGGTCCAAGACCCTTTTCCTTCCCACTTTGACATTATTGTCAAGGGATCCATAATTACGCCATCGCTCCTGTCATCCGGGAAAACTGTTCTGGACCGCAAGAGAGGACTTCAGTGTTCCTTCTTCTTATAAACGTGGATGAGAACAAATCTACTGAGTGACAGCAAAGACTGCTTTGCACCTTCGGACGCTTATGATCAACCAAATCTACAGAGGAAATTTCGTTGAGCAAAAAGGGGAGCTTTACGGTACCTATTCCTCTCTCCCATAGTAAGGTCGTACCATTTATACGATCGGGTATCGACAGAAACCTTCTTAATCAATTCAGCCAACTTTGGGTTGGCTAGAAGCTTTATGCTGCAATAACAGATTTACATCCGGAAAAACCTTCTCAATTAGTGCTATAACCGTGGGGGAGGAAAACAACAATCTTTAGAGGCCAGTAATAGCTCCTTCCATGATGGAACGTGGCTTAATAGACTCACACGCACGTTCAACATATATAAGAGAAGAAGGGACCTTCAACCTTTGGGAACGAGGGAAACTTTCCTAGGCAAGTTCAGCGCCCCTTCTATCATGTACGTGGTGGAGTAGATTAAACTGGGTAGATTAAACTTCCACGCATACTCATCTGTCAGTGAATAAGGAAACCGCAACCTCCCCATAACCTCGCGGTTAAGGTATCGATTAGGGCCTCACCAATGCCCGGCTCGCAGCTTCCCCGAATAACCACTTCTCAAAAGCGATGCCATTGTTCCTTAATGCGTGTGCCCAACTTTGCTATAAAAGGCCAAGTCACATGTGGTAATAGACACTGAAACGTGACAGTAGGGCGTAACAGACTTGAATGAGATTTGAAAAGGCGCTTGAGGCATTATTATTGCTCCCTCCGTTGTTTTCTGATGCTCAAGACAAATAGTGTCAGGACGCATACTAGTACTCAAAAGCGTTACTGTCGCAAATATACTGACGATCAACAAGTGTTCACAGACACTGTTGTAATCCGTATCACTAGGTTCTAATCGACTATCGCCTTATGCAAGGGCATAGTCAGAAGGGGCGGCAAAGATCAATCACCACTTGAGAACATGGTGACACAACTGCTCCACATCTGTATCCCAGAATCACCAGTTCGGCTGAAGATGCTATCAAGAGTATAGTTTCAATCTTTTTCCCTGGTAAGTAAATGGCATTCCGTATTTATAAGCCGGAAACTTTTTCATCTTTTCGTCTCATGAAATGGCTTACGATTGATATCGTCATGAGCAGGTAGATGAGCTGACGATCCTATTGTTCCAGACATATACCACGGTTTTTTGTCCTTCAACAAGTTCTCATCTCTCCCTTGAATTAAGCTAATCTGGATGTCACATCATCAGCTTGCACTCAATGCAAAAGTGTTCCCTTAGTCATTCCAGAGAGGTGATAGTAAGTAAGCGAGGAAAATTCCAAACCTCAGCATCAAACTACCGAAACCAGTTAGGCATTCCCTTACTCACCTGATAATGATGCATTCAAACTTGTTGCATAGTGTATAATGACACATGCAAAACGATCACACCCTAAATAGAGTATTTGGCCGCACTATCTCATATAACGGTTTCAGTCCTCACCCCCTGCTCAGTTGTTTGGCTCAGCTCATTCTATTCTGTCTGAATGGTTGCGCAGGTAGATAACTAAGCTGCTCTTTGACCGTTTCTCAAGATCTGCTTTAACCCATTTGGTGTTTCACTTTTCTTTATAGCTTTCACTCTCCAACATAAAGGTGTATGGTTGAGATTGCGCATGAGCCGCATGCAGTGGTTCATACACCTGCATTTACCCTTAATCCTCCCTCACCATCTAAAACAGTCAAAAAAAACAAGCCAGAAAAACACACATTGACACAGTGAAGCATCCGAATCCCTCGCTCAAAGTTTCATTGCACTTCCGAAATAGGAAATTTCACTCTTGAAACACTAGTGAGATAAATCACCCTCGCTCTACCACTCTACATGCTTTCCGTTACACTGAATGACGTTGAAAGCTTGCCTTCCCCGAAAGAAGAGCAGCCCGCTACATTCTGCAATTGCGGTGGATGTGTGTTCTTGAAAAAGGCCACACAAAAGGGCCCACTCGTACGTACAAGCAGAACAACCACTAATACCAGTTTTTCGTGTATGGATTCTTATTCTTCCCGCTTTGGCTGGTAAACATGGCCGTATCGGTGATGGCAATGTTTAGGACCCACCACGCAAGCAGAATGCAGAAGATAGCATCCATATGGGCTGCACGGTCTGCCGTTGCACTTATTGGAGAGTTTATAGTCGCGGCAACGATATACCTCTTAGTCAACCATTCTAGTTCAGGAACTCGTGAGCCTTCTCGTATCGCAAGTCCATAAAGTCGCTCACGGCGAGAACTCTAACCTTGTGGCCGCACAATTGTGGAGGAACCGTGATATTGCACTTTGTGGAGATGGTATTGTGAGATTTCTGAGGCGACACCCTTTTCAAGAGGAAAAGCTCTTTGTAGTCTGTATCGCACACGATAATAAACCATGTTTCTCTTTGTGCCTTTGGATAAAAGGGGGTGTAGACTTTGAACTCGTCGTTCAACGGCGGGTTGTCGTGAAAGAGTTCCACCAGCAGATCCTGTTTCGAGGGTTGGCTAACAGAAAGGGTGCAAGTCGGGAGAGTTTTGGCAACTTTTAAAAACTCGTTGCCCTTTCCTTTTGCCAAAAGTGCCAGTTGTTTAGGAGAACTTTTCCCAATTTTCTCCAAGTCCCACTCTCCTGAATCAACTCCAGGCAAAATCAAGTTCTGCTGCTCATCCCAGCGAGCTTGTTTGACACACCACATGAGTCTTACAAGTTCCAGAACAACTCCCAAGAGTCCCATCTCTGCCACACAGTCAATATAAGCCTGCAGAATACGCAGAGCCTGGTCCAGAAGCGACACAAGGTCCTGAGCGTAATCCGCAATAGGCATCTCGACGCGAGAGAAATGGGCCTGGAATAGAAGGAAAGCCTTCACGTGCGGATCCCAGATAAACTCCTTGTTGAGCTCAGACGCAGGGAACCGCATCTGCTGCGAAAGCTCCAAGTTGATCAGCTCCTCCCCATGACGCGTGGGAAGCTCGTCGTACTCGGCCGCCTCACTCAGCCACTTGACACAGTCTCGGAAAGTGGATAAAGGCGTCACGTGACTCACAAGGTTGCGGATCGTCATGTGGGATAGGTAGTAGTAGGAGCACACGTGGAGGTATGGCGTTGGGATCAGTTTCCCTGCCACCACGTCTACGCACTTACTGACAGCGAGCCTTTCGATTGTGGAGTCAATGAGGTTGGAAAGAAAGTTTGAGATATCTTCCTGAGACTGAGACTCCACCCCGTAGTAGGTCGGATTGTGATGGATCCTTCTGTACAAAAACGTCCACGTGAGAAAGTCCATGGCTTGCTGACGGGACCCGATGGTTCCTGAAGAGATCTCGGCACCGATGTGGTTATCCAGCACTTTATGGAGTGAAGACTCAACTGGGAACCCCACATTCAGGAAATGCTTGTAGAATGACTTCTTGGACTCTTTGGTAAACACAATGGCGGTTCCGCTGGTATCGTATTTCGGTCTTCCCGCACGTCCCATCATCTGCAGAACATCGGTAAGGTCCATATCGCGGTATCCTTCGATTTTTGCATCGAAAAACTGCGTTCCCTTGATGATGACAAGATGCGCAGGAAGATTGACCCCCCAGGCCAACGTGGATGTGGCTACAAGAATCTGCACCTTTCCCTCTTCAAAAAGCTTGTGGGAAAGAGCACGGTCCGAGTTGACAAGCCCAGCGTGGTGGAGAGCAATGCCGAACTGTAGAGAAAGACGCAGAGTGTCGTCTTTGACGTCTGGGAACTCCTCTTCTGTGTGCAAAAACCGTCGGGGGTTCTCTTCTGATCCACACAGATGGATCAGGTCTAATGCTGTCAGTCTGGTTTGACGACGCGAAGCTACGAAAACCAAAACTGGCTTCGTCGGAGAGTGCTGCAGGATGGCCCTGTACGCTGGCTTGTTCATGGACTTCATAAGCGGAGAAAATGCCAGTCTGTCGGGGAACCCTTCAATGTACATTTGCAGAGGAACAGGTCTAACTGAGGACGGAAAGTTGTAAACGCCGGTGTCGCTACACCCAAGCCATGAGGCCATATCGAAGGCGTTAGCCACAGCAGTGGACATACCGAGTAAACGAACAGGTTTGGAAGTGTGTTTGGAGATGTAACGCATACGACTCACAATCATCTCCAAGATCGGCCCACGGTCACTGGCTAGAAGATGGATCTCGTCCATGATGACCAGCGATACCTGCTGTACGAAATGACGGGTTTTCCAGTTTCTGGTGATCCCGTCAAATTTTTCTGGTGTTGTTACAATAATGGAAGCACGCGCAACGTCACGTGCATCAGGAAGACTGTCACCTGTGAGTTCCACCAGTTTCAAGCCCAGCCTATTACGCCAGTCTGAGACCCTCTCTCTCACAAGCGCTTTCATAGGAGCAATGTAAACAATCTTCCCCCTTGGAAGCGAACTCCACAGAGCCAGCTCTGCCACAACGGTCTTTCCAGACCCGGTGGGGGAACCGACGAAAACAGAATCGGTGGAGTGGTACAGAGCATGGAAACACATCGTCTGTAAAGGGTTGAAATACGAAAACCCCAAAGCACGCTCTGCCTGAGGAGACCCCAAACACGAAACAGGCAAAGGCTGCAAGGGTAACAATGGCGTCTGAGTCGTTTCGTTCTCAGGGCGAATCAAATGCTGGAAACTGATCACGTGACTCGAGTCGGGCCCCAGCCAGGTATCGCTAAAGGCAGTCACAACCACCTGGTTTGGCAGCGGGTCTGACAGCGGCACGAGAAACTCCATCTGTTTGGCCAGGTGAACCTGTCTACGTGGGACAACAACTTTCTCGTAGTGCAAAAGTCCATCTCTGTCTGATTCTTCAACAAAGACCCAAAAGTGCTGTACCTCGCCGTGGGCCGATCTGTCCCACCTGAAGTCTGGGGTCACCACTGTAACACACCGCAGCACGTGACTGGTGATGGGGAACACCTCGGCGTCAACAGACAAGGTGGGGACTGAGACTTGTGACTGCTTTTCAAAGGGCCACATTCGCTTGTCGATGCATTTCGAAACGGTGAGCATTACTTTTGCAAAACTCCCCCACCGCCGACTTAGTCCAACGAAAAACAGCGCTCTGCTGATCCGTGCAGCGTTTTGGGCTACAAACATAGAATCACTCACCAGAGAAGATTCTCTCATGGTAGCACGTGACACCCAACTCTGTAACAACACATTACATTTCCCCTGGCTGGAGTCCAGAACAGCCACCTGGCATGGAACTTTGTCCGAGAGCTTTTTCAGTTCGACAGACTCGTCTGAACGGGCCGAGACCTGTGAAAACTCCTTCGCCATACATATAATCGATATGGCGTCAGCCTCAGAAGCGTGAGGGCTGGCCACGGTATTGAAGGTTTCTACAGTCTCGTGGAGGATGTAGAACTCGGAGGCGATTCGTCCCAAGTCTTTAGAGCTCAAGGATCCCGTTCTCTCGTCAAAAACAACCATTTGTAACGTGTGGAGCTTCCGCGCAGCTTCCATCACCATTGCACGTCGTTTCTGGACCAGTTGAGGATCTCCCTCCAGGTCCCGCCAGTCGATTCCGTAAGCAAAAGGGTTCAGCCGCATCCGCACAGCCAGATAGGTGTATCCGAGCCATCTAACAGCTTCGTCCACACTTGTAACTGAACCGAGCGAGATCTCGGCATTCAGATTGTCAACCAGACGAGCAGACAACCTAGATTCAATGGGATGCTGTTGTAAAAGCAAAGATACATAGTGGTCCAGCTTGTTGGTTATAAGAATACCTGTACCCACTTCACCAAATTGTGGTCTTCCCGCACGTCCAAAGATCTGCATAACGTCCGACACCCCCAGGTCAACAAACCCACCCCGTTGACTATCATAAAGCTGCGTTCCCTTAACGATAACCACCGCGGCAGGCAGGTTGACTCCCCACGCTAGAGTGGCAGTAGTGCATAAGACTCTAATACAGCCATCTAAAAACATACGCTCTGCAAGGTTACGATCGGATCTCACCATCCCAGCATGATGAATCCCAATCCCAGAAGGAAACAGATCACGCAGTTCCCGACTGCGAGTTCTATGGGACAGTTCCCGTTGATATACAGAGTGACATGGAGATTCAGAGCAGTCGAAAAGCCCACTTTCAGCTTCCTCTCTCGCCGTTTTGGCAAAGTACTCACCCGTCTTGTAAGTATCCTTTCGCGAGTGCACGAAAACCATAACCTGATGGCCTGCAGAAAGCGCATCTATGAGCTTTCTGTACGCCACTTTGTCAAGGTCCTCTCTCGGCCGACGAACCCCGAGCAGCTCTTGTCTCAGGGGAACAGGACGGAAGGAAGAGTCAAAGAAAAACATGCCCACCTCGCGGTTGACACCTAGGAAATCTGCGACATCAACATAGTTGGGAAGCGTGGCGGAAAGCCCCACTATCCGGATCATACTCTGAGAGGCTTCCACCTGACGCAAAGTTCTGGCAATAAGAGTCTCAATCACAGCTCCACGCTCTTCATGAAGTAAATGAACCTCGTCTACAATTAAAAGTTTCACCTTCTCCACTAATAAGTCATCACGTGATTTCCGCGTGACCACATCCCATTTTTCAGGAGTTGTTACAATAATCTGAGTAGTTTCCAATTCCGCCTTTGTCAGTTGCATATCTCCAGTGAGCTCTCTGACCTGTATTCCAAGCCATTTGAGCTTGGAGGCAAACTTTCCAACAATCTCGGCCGCCAAAGCCTTGAGTGGAGCCACATACACGATTTTGAACTCGTCGTAGTCAACCTCAATCTCCGGAACCTCACTCACGTACTGGCCGATGGTGTGCAGAATGGTCAAAAGGGCCACATCGGTCTTACCTGCACCAGTGGGAGCACACACAAGCATATTCTCATTGGAGTGGTATGCCACTGGGTACACTAGAGACTGCATTCTATTGAGAGTTTTATAACCCTTGAAAGTTCCCTGACAAAGAAAGTCTAGTTCTGTAAGCGGAGTAAACTTCTGTGACCCGGGAGGCTTTTTATCAGATGCTGGAATAATAATCTCCTCGTACAAACTATACTGTTCGCGACTTGATCCTTCTGGAAGCGCAAACTGCTTCCCCGTTGCAGAAATGATATTTCCTGCGTCATGACTGTTGGAGAAAACGTGAGGATACTTTTGTTTCTTTCTCTCCACACTCAAAACTTCATTACGAGCCTTGGTGTAGTTATCTCTCACCTGAGCATCTCTTTCGGAGCGGGTCATGAATTTAGGCAAATCCAGTTGTTCTAGATAGCTCTTGTTCTGAAATATCTCACCCACAAGATCAAAGTGGTCGAACCCCAAGATATCAATCAGACTCGATTGTACGGATTCTTGGGGTTCATTTTTTACGATGTTTACAATTGATTCTAGAAACTCCAATTGGCCAATCTGAGTCAGTGATTCTTTAAGATCGAATCTTTTAGGACGCGCAATACTTTTTGAATCCATAACCGGCTGGAATTCTTGAATCAGTCGATCAACCTGTTTGGTAATTTCCAGCTTTCCCTGAGGTTCTTCGAGATTGATGACGGGGATGGCGATTTCATTTCCAAACTTAATAGACTCTAAGCTGCGCGAAAGTCGTTCCATCGCCTGCATGAAGGACTTTGTCGACGAAACATCGTAGTTGGCCATTCTCTATGGGGTGTGAGGATGTGAGTAGGATGAATTTTTTCAGAGTGGTTGTTGATTGAGTAAACAAATTGAATTACAGAAGGTAGAGCTGGTAGTGTCGAGAGCGTAACTTACAGATCCTCATCTTTTCCTCATATAATTTTTGGGTCTCAGGAAGGCCATAAACATCGTGACATATGTTAGAGTTCCAGGGAAAACCCTGGGTGAAGGATTTTCCGTGTATCAACAAGCAAAGTGCGCTTGGATGTCTCCAGATTGCTATCATTGGCATCAAGATTATCATTCTCGGCATAATTCCCTGAGATTTTTCTCCGCTGCTTCAGATCATGACTTGATCAATACTGACATCGCGGTTCCGAAAGGTATCACTATGTTTTACGATTGAACATAACATGCGCTTAGGACAAGGTGAAGGAATGGATCTCAATTTCGACAGCTAGCTGTCAGCGGAAACATTGCAGGTGGGGAGGCTTTCAAACTCCTCTGGAAATGATGACTCACGTTTTCAAAACCAGGAACGCCTGATGTCGCTTTTTGAAAATCTGGTGATCTGAAAGTAGAGGTTCTGTTTTCTGGCCGAAATCCAATGTTATTTTACGGAGAAAAAAAACCTCCGATCCTGCGAAGTAACCATCTGCTTATTCTCAGCCTACCAACACGAGTCCTTTAATTGCAATCGTCTGGCCCTACGGCAGCAGTTCCGAGTCAGGTGGAAAAATCATTTCAGTGTCCTGCTATATGGATTCAACTTTCTCCTTCAAATCGCCGATCCAATTTTGTATTTCCGCCTTGTTTTTTTCGAAATCAACCTTCTCCTTATCCAACTTTTGTTCTGTAGATTCTAACGCCTCTTTCCAATCAGAAATCTCCTTATTGACAGACGTGAATGACTCCTCCAGATCGTCTAGAGTGCCCACCGAGGAATCTAGCTGCAAGTGGAGGGAGTTTAACGATTTGAGCCTGCTCAAGGCCAATGGCAACGAAACATCCACGCGAGGAAGGGAGGTGAGCCTATTATAGAGCAGATTGATTTTCTGCTCATCAATGTCAACTTTATCGGGCAAGTTCATTTTTTCAACCTTTTTAGAAATGTCTTTCAACCATTCTGGGTTGGCCAACAGATTCACCTGCCTATGCAAATTGTTGAGCTCTGCTTGTAAAGATAGATCGCTTGTCTCACCTAGAAGATCAGGTATTCCTATAGCTTTTTCTATTTCACTCATGCGAGCATCCATTTCAACAGCCTGACTGTGATCTGACTTGTAAACGCTTTCACCAACCTCATCTTGTCGTTTTTCAACCTCCAAATGGAGAGGGTGATGATTAATGAGGGCAGTGTTTGAAGACAAACGGTTCAAGAGCGTTAAAAGCTCATCAGAATCCGATTTCGAAGGTTCTTCAAGCGATAATTCGCCAATTTCTCGACGAATCCTTGTAATTTTCTGCTCGTAAGTCTCTTTCAATAGAGACGAGACATAGCTTTTTTCTCCAATTACATTATCGCTAAAATCTACTGCGCTCGAATCAAGTACATAGTTTTCAAACACGTCACGTGCATCTTGAGTAAACTCTGACTCGTCAATGCTGCTACGCCGCTCTGACGGTGGGGATCCCGCCGACTTTTCAGATTCACGGTCAGAAGTCTCAAAAACCTGTTGCGACTTGAAGTCCTCATTGTTAGGGTTTCGGGTAAGATAGTCTTACGATGTGGAAATCGGACTCTGAAGTGTCCATGGTGTCAGGATGTGTCCACTCTAAATTAGCTTCCATTTTTTCCTCCGACAAGTCTATCTTTCTGTGTTCCATAGTAGTCAAAGAGCCGGAAAATCTTATAAAGTATTTGAGTAATTAGCCCCGCAATGGCAATCATTTGGTCAAGAGATCGAATCTCAGATGTAAGAAGACATGGCAAATGAACATTGATGAGTACTCTTGGATAGATGAAGATCATAGTGCGATAACCATCTGGTTTTTTTCGCTCGAACATTTCTTTTCATACAGTCTCCACAGCAGCGAGAAACCTTCCATTCACATATCACACTTGTCGGTTGTGTCGAAATCACCGCATGCTAGACTTTCAACACTATCGAACGTAAGTAGTACTGTTTTAGCGTGGAGCATGAAGCATGGAGAGATTAGGAGAAGAAAAAATGTTTTGAAAAATAATTGTCCATATGCGATATCCAAAGGTAGAGAAAAGTAATCTTATAGCAAGGGGAACAGGTGTGAATATTTAAAAATATCGTTATATCCCTCCAACTTGTCGGCAGATAATTGAATTCGGGCTCACAGTGAATGGAGCTACTACATCATACACAACTCTAACCGACAGCAAGAACAGCATTTTTGCAGATCCTATTGTTATATGCATGCATACGCATCGGCACACGGCCGATCGTGCATGAAGAGGAAAAACATAAAGTCAAAATTAGCCCATGTGGATGTCTAATAAGTTTCAAGTTCGCTGACTTCATACACAAACATTCTTCTCCCGAATTCTCAACTTTTTCTAGTATCAGTTTGCAAAGAATAGCATGCACTCCCGCGTGGGATAAGGACACATCCCACGAGCAATCTCTTTCACAGCAAGCGGCTCAACTCTGCATTTAAATCGCTGCATGCCAAGGATCTAAACAATATGTCTGCCAAACATTACACAAACTACATCTCACAAACCTACGGACTTCACGGGAAGCCTCAACCGTACAGTTTCAAGTACCACGAATGGCCCGGAGAAGCGGAAAAGGCACTGTCCAAAAATGCCTACGGATACCTTTGCAATGCCGGTGCCGACGATAGCTACAGTAACAACTTAGAATCGTTCCGTAAATGGGGATTAGTTCCAAACCGTCTGGCCGATGTGGAGGATCCAGACATCAGCGTGCAACTTTTCGGTAAGACGTACACGACCCCCGTGTTGCTGGCTCCTATTGGGGTTCAGGAAATTTTCCATCCTGGTAAGGAGATTGCTTCTTCGACCGCAGCCAAGAAGTGTGATGTGACTTATATCACTTCCACTGCTGCTGCGTCGTCTTTGGAGGAGATTGCTGATGCTGGAGCCAGAAGATGGTTCCAGCTTTATTGGCCAACCAGTGAAATGAATGATGTGACTGTCAGTATTTTGGACAGGGCATCCAAATCAGGCTACGAGGTTTTGGTTGTAACTCTGGACACTTATCAGCTTGGCTGGCGTCCTAGTGATTTGAACAACGGGTACAACCCATTTGTGGACCCGGATTTCATCGGTACAAAGATTGGTTTGACTGATCCGGTTTTTTGTAAGATTTTTAAAGAAAAAACTGGAAAAACTGTAGAAGAAGACATCCAAGGGGCTGTGAAATTCTGGGTCAGCTTCGTGTTCCACGGATACAGTCACAAGTGGGAAGAACTGAAGTTTATTAAGGAACACTGGAAAGGACCCATTGTTTTGAAGGGAATTCAGGCCGTTCATGATGCCAAAATGGCTGTTGAGTACGGTATAGATGGTATAGTTGTGTCGAACCATGGTGGCAGACAAGTTGATGGGTCTATAGCATCTCTGCAAATGTTGCCCGAGATTGCAGACGCTGTTGGAGACAAGCTGGAGATCTTGTTTGATTCTGGAATTAGAACCGGTTCCGATATCGCCAAGGCCCTGGCTCTAGGTGCAAAAGCCGTTTTGCTGGGCAGACCATACGTATACGGTTTGGCTTTTGGAGGGGAAGAAGGTTGTGAACACGTGATTAGATGCTTACTAGGCGACTTTGCCTCCACCATGTGTCTGGGTGGGTTTAACAGTGTGAGTGATCTCAATAAGGACGGTATTAGAAGGGTTATGTAAATTGGTATAAGGTTGTTTGTTTTTCTTTTTAAAGTGCTAAAACATAGAATAGCTAGCGCCTTCATTAGATTCTCCTCCGCAAGCCTGAATACATCCTCACACCCCTCGGCAAAAAAATGTCACAAAGTTCTTTTTTTTCCGAACAAATAGGCCCTTTTTGCTTCGCCGCAACAATGATCAAACGATTAACTAAAAGTATTTTTCTCCTATTTGTCGTCACTGTCTATGCTATTGAGACTTTAGATTTCAACTCCGCAGAGCTAGACAGAATTTCCATTATGACAACCAATGCCACAGAGCTTGAATCCTACAAGACTTGTAGTCACGACATTTATGAAAACCTTGTTGAGCTGGCTGGGCTTTGCTCTGTAGCGTACTGTATTTCCAAAAGAGATATCGAAAAAGGACCTCTCGACAAAGTATGTCCGCTCGAGTTCTGCAAGGAGAATCCACAAATTGAAATTTTTCATGTAAGCTATTACGCTTTGATATATCTAACTCTAGGTTTTTCGCCCCACAGAGGGACTTTCTGGAACTGGCTACGTGGCAGTGGATCACACCCCGGGAAATAGTCGCATTTTCATAGTATGGAGAGGTTCCACCACCATAGGAGACTGGCTTTCCAATATTGCCACAACTCCGGTAAAATACATTCCCTACACTTTTAGGATGAGGCCGGATAAGTTTGAATGTGACGGGTGCAAGGTACACCGCGGGTTCTACAGATCCATTGCATCTTTCTTTTCAGAAGTCATCAAAGATGTGCAATTTTTAAAAGAGCAGCTTCCAGATTACGAGATTGTAGTTACAGGCCACTCACTCGGAGGCGCACAGGCTACGCTGATTGGCATTGAGCTCAAGCTAATGGGGTACGATCCTCTGATTGTTTCGTATGAAGCCCCCAAACTGGGTAATAAAAAGATGACAGAGTGGATGAATGACCTATTTGACTCGGAAAGTCTAACTGACAGGATAAATGAAGGAATGGGCATGGAGAATGGGCTTGTAAGAGTTACCCATAAAGGAGATTATGTACCTCTACTCCCTCCTACAAGGATATTCCGCCAAAGCGGTGTGCACTTTTACATTGACAAAACCACCCTTCCTCATCCTGAGTGGAGTGTTATTTTCATGGGTACCTCCAAATATCATCCTTTGAAGAGGGCAGATATGCGAACCATGTTGACTTTCGACTTACTACATGCTTATCAGCACGAGCATGTGTTTGTGAGGATGCAAGAGTGTTTCGAGATGATGCACGGGCTTGACGATGAGTGAAGGTTGACGCAGGAGCTTTTATTGCTGACAAGAGCTAAGAATGAAAACTTATGACGTTGTTAAGGTTGAATTAGAGATGTCTAAATTTTTGTTCTTTCTACTTTCTTCTAGTTAATATCAAGACTGCATATTTCCGTAATGAGACATATCTGACAGGTGTGACCGAGAACGGCATACATTTGGACGCTTTCAACTTCTTCCAAGTCTACAGTCTTTTGAATAGCATAGCCTTCTGGGAAATTTACATGCTGTAAGATATGCATTGAACCTTCTAATCATCTTTATCACTATAGACACGCATTTTGGAGATCACACGATCGTCTCCTTGAAGCTGTTGCACCCATTCACTGTTTTTGTCCAAGCCCTTTTGCACCCAGTTACTTGGCCAGTCAGCTTCTTCTTCAAGACCCAAGTCCAGGTCTTTGATTTGCATCTGTGTATATTTTTGGGGAAGTACAAGGTCCAAGATCTGGTTTCCGTACTCTGTGGCTTGGTCTCTCTTGGTGTAAAAGCGGAATATGCGCTCTGCCGTTCTAAGGAACCCCACGAGGTTGTACGACCGCAGAACGATAACCGGCTGCTGGAAATATGCAGCCACGTTATTCTGGTCTTTTATAGGGTGGGAAAAGTCGAGTTCTGGGGCCAAAAGAGCACCTGAATATTGTTCCGGGCTGATGTATGGTTTGGGCACAGGTTTTTTCGGTTCGTCTTCTGAGTCTTCTGAGTCTTCGGAAGAATCAAGAGATTTGGTTGGCTCCGAAACTGGGATTGGCGCTGTTAAACTTTCGGGACTTTGAGCAGCCTGATCTAAACTTGCAGAGCCTTCGGAGCCTGATTCTGCCCCTCCATCACCTACAGCACCTCCAGTACCTTCAACTTTTACATTATCATCTTTCAAATCAGGATCCACATCTTCCACTTTGGGAGCCTCCAAAGGCCCCAACAACCCCTCATGAACTCCTGTAATAAACTCCTTGAAAGCTCCTCTTCCCACACAGATGACACCACCTGGGACATCACTCAGCTGATCGTCTCTTACAATCTCCTGCACATCTTCGTTGTCGTAATAAACACCCAGCAGCTTTTTCAGGTTTAACGACTCACTAATACTCCCCCAAGGCTTCTGTTCCTTTTTCTGCATTCCCGGGAAAATGGGGGAGGGGATAATCGTCAAGTCGGATGGTTCCTTTTCTTCAATTTCTACAACTTTCTCCACCTTCAACCTTCTCAACTCTCGGATATCCTCTGCAACTTTATGGCGAATATCGCCTTGGCGAGTTTCTGTAAACACTTCAAAATCTAAAGCTGCAGCATTCAGAATTGGCTTTACAAATCTTCTAAAAAGTTTGAGACTCTCCTCCAAAAAGTCAGATGGAGGAGGGGCTATAAAAATTGTCAACTTTCTCGGCAAGCGGTTATTCTCCATAGTAACACCACCAAGATGCTCCACTTGCGAAACGAATTGTTTTCGAATCTGCTTCTGCTCGTACTTATCGTAAGCCACTCCTCCTCCCAGAGCCGACAGAACCGTCCAAAAAATCATCCAATTACGCGAGGGCAGCCGAAGACGCGAAATACCCATGGCCCGCAATGCAGGGTTTGTGTAGCCCTTTTTAGGAGGATCGGTGGTGCTCATTCGGAGTGGAGAAAAAAAGATATATATATATGTTGAAATATATATGGGGATGTGCCTTTTGGGAGTTCAACACCCAATTACAACCAAGCAACTAAAAATTGGTTGACCTTTTTACAAACCATCTGGCATGGTATCGAATTTTTGGTCGATTGATTCCAATACAATACGAGTACGTTGAGGGATATATGATTATGTTGTATATTAATTAATGGAACTTTTAGTGAATAAAAAATAAAAAAAAAAAGAGCCTAATTTCGAGCAGGCTGTTTTTATCCAATGGATTAAATTTGTAGGACCCAAAGGGTACACAAAATAGCTTCTTCTGTACTCACAATCAACAGAGAGACAGGTAATCTGCACCACCTTTCCAGTACTCTGATTCTCATGTTTCCGCTGTGAAAAGTAAATCCCTATTACATGCAGACAGCTAAGAAAAGGGTTTGAGCGCTGCATACTTTTACCTTATCGGATACCGCTAGATCGAAGTAAGGTTCAGCTAGTGCTGGTAAGGATTCACATTCCCGAGAGCATGAAAGAGATATCAATCCCGCATTACCATGTAATTACTATGTAATTACAATGTAATGGAAGATTCAATGTCTGAGCATTATTTTTCAGCACATTAAATGGGCTTCCTGATATCCGTAACAACGAAATAATGAAAATGGCTCAAAAACAAGTACTTTATTACCGAGCCAAAATTACCATCCACCACCTCTGGCTCACCACCTTTTTAAATCCCAAAAAAAAAGAAAAAAAACCGGGGGCAACATGAGGAACACTTTATCCGATGATGGGATAAAAGGTCGCAAGAACTCAAAAGGGCATTTGATGAAATAAGCTACGTTAATGCACGTTTCAGGAATTAGCGAAACATTGCAGGTGCATATTAATACTTTCCGCTAAACACACTAACTCAGCGGTGAGTCATAGGATTCATATATCCACACCTCAACATCTTCTGTCTTGTAAAAATGACTTTTCGTCAGTTCAAACAAGTCGATGTGTTTAGGGAAAAGCTTTATACCGGAAATCCGGTAGCTGTATTTTTTGATTCGGACGATCTAACAACCGAACAGATGCAGCAAATGGCGAGATGGACTAATTTATCCGAAACCACTTTTCTGCTCAAACCTACTAACCCATTAGCTGATTATCGGCTTCGTATTTTTTGTCCGCAAAGCGAGCTTCCTTTTGCTGGCCACCCAACTCTTGGCTCCTGTTTTGCAGCTCTAGAGGCTGGGATTTGTAGTGCCAAAGAGGGCAAAATAGTTCAAGAATGCGAGGTTGGACTTGTGGAACTTGCAGCTCATGAAAAGGAGGGAAAGAGATTCATCTCCTTTGAGTGTCCTCCATGTTCTGTTCATAGTGTCACCTCTGAAGCCATAGAAAAACTGGAGGATGGCTTAAACCTTCCATCGGGTTTCACCAAGACTTACAGTCCACCAACTTTGATTGTTCCCGGCCCAAGATGGCTGGTTGTGGAGTTGGAAAACGCCAGGCAAGTGCTTGAGCTGAAGCCGGATATGCAAAAAGTTGCTGAAGCTTCTGAACGATTCGGTTGGACGGGAGTTCAAGTATTTGGACAGAGAGAGAAGGGTATTTATGAGATGAGAAACTTTGCTCCAAATATAGGGGTGCCTGAGGATCCTGCGTGTGGGAGCGGCTCTGCTGCCTTGGGAGTATTTTTGAAGCTTTATAAAGGAATGTCTGAAGGCTTTGAGATTATGCAGGGAAGTGCAATTTCAAGAGATGCGCACCTAAGTGTTTCTATCAAGGGAGAAAAAATTCACGTTGGTGGATATGCCGTTACCTGTGTAGACGGAAAGGCAATTGTATAGGAGAGCTGAAGAAACGTCTTGCAAGTTGGACCATCATTCCGTGGGGGCTGTAAAATGAGGTTTTTATATTGTCTATCTGTGAATGTTTCGTCAGAAATGACGTGGGTCGGACCTTTCCGCCTAAAGTGTCTGTCTATTTGAACTACTGATGTAGTGCAATCTTTCTCAAGTAGACTGAAAATCTCGTGTCGAATTTTTGAATCACGCATTGATTGGAAATATCACTTTCGACACTTATTCAAAGGGTCCGCATAGAAAATTACTCCTCGTTTGTGTTGCTCTAAGTCTGTTTGCAATATCTCCTTGTTGTAATGGTGGAAAAAAATATAGGCTGATCTTAATTGACCAAAGTCAACAAATAGAACAAGGATCACTGTCAAGTAAAGCATGTCTATTATGACAAGTGACGAGATGTGGTAAGAAACTTTAGAATTGTTATCCATAATAGGAAATAGATTTGAGTGTTCCATCTCCCTAGTAATTGATGTCATATATATGAATATGTATTAATCGGTAATTTAAAATATAGATCTCTATGCTTAAATAGTGAAAAACTTCTCACTTTGTATAATAATGTCTCTGTTTTCTTTTGTCCCTAAAAGATCTTGTTGATGAGTTATATATATACATATATATACTTCCCGCTTATCAACAAGATTGTTTGCGTTTTCAGTCACCTCACTCGAAAAAGTAGTTCTGTTCCACACCCAAAACCTCATGTGACGGCTCCAGTTTTCACCACCTCGATTACCTCTCTTTTCTTGTCTACTTCTTGCCCGTATTTGTTCACTATTCTGTACAGCCCCAATTCATCTTTACCTTCAAATTGCATAGAGAAACTGAAAAATACATGAATATTTCGTATGTCTCACAAAACTCCGACACTTTTCTCTTTGTTACAGACAATCTTTTCGGTCATTCGTATCTCGTTGTATTTGACGCTGCCAAAGTATGGAAACATATTGGGCTACTGTTTGAGATGCCTGACTAGCTTTTCAGATAAAATCAAGCTGCTACAGAGAAGCGCATTACGTCCTACAGTCATCTCTTACTCTGGAACCATCTGGTAGCCATAAGTAAACTCTGTTCGGACAAAACCTTCTCGGAAAAGCACGTCGGTTGTCCCAAACGATCACTCTTACATCCTCTGCACCACACTAGCGGTGGGTGATCAGAGAATAGTACTTGAAGAAGTGTACTGGTGTGATAAACCTGGACATATGCCTGAAAACTGGAAGCACATAAAGCTGAGAGTTGTAAACCTGGCCTTTCTTGACGGTATAAAGTACACTACTTGAAGCAAATTTCGCCATTTGACAAGCATATAAAAAGACAGTCTTTTCAGGCAATCGAAATAACCTCTGGTTCTTAAACTACGTCGCTTACAATTCAATTAAAGAAACATTAAATGCCAGCCTACAACATCTTTTCCCCTTTGCTCCAAAATTATCACTTTGCCACTATAGAAACCACATCTTCATCATTAACCTTATGAGCAAGCCCGCACTTTTGTGGCGAGTGCTTGGAACTAGACCCCCACACCAGCGCATACTTAAACTGGTCCTTGAACTCTCTGTGGATCGAATCACACACCGTTTCAATGCTGGAATCGTGCCTCACAACCATGGGATCGTTGAAATCCGGTTGAATTCCTCTCTTCTTGGTGTAAAGCCGTATCAGATTAAGCTTGTACCACATCTCGTCAATCAGGTCTTCGATCCCGAGATCCTGCTCACACGAGATGACCACCGTATTGGGCTCTCGAGCAATTCTGTCCACTTCCTCCAACGAGACAGAGTCGATCTTGTTGTACACATACAGACAGTTTATATAACTACGGTGCTTGTCATTGACAATGTCGATAAAGTCCTCCACCGTGACATTTTCGTCTCTCACCATAATATCTGCATTATGGATGCGGTAATCTTTTAGAATGGCGGCACATACTTTCTCCTCTAGATACTTGGGTGGAGAAAGCGAATTCATCTTAATACCGCCGCTTTTCTTTTCTTTTACTATTATATTAGGTTTCTCCTTGTTGAGCCGCACCCCAATAGCTTCCAGTTCGCGTTCTAAAATAGCACGTTGTTCCGCACCTTTGGTAGCGTCCAAGATAATCATCACCAAATCGGCAGTCTTAGCGGTAGCAACAACCTGACGGCCTCGGCCTTTTCCCTCTGCAGCCCCTTTTATAATACCAGGAAGATCGACAATTTGTACTTCTGCACCGTTATGTTTAAGCACACCACCCACTGAAGTCAACGTTGTGAACTCGTATGCGGCAGTTTCCGAGTACGTACCGGTAAGTTTCGAAAGTAGAGTGGATTTCCCCACTGAGGGAAACCCAATTAAAACGGCGCGAGCATCTCCAGTCTTGCTCACTTCAAAACCTTGTCCGGCAGAAGATGAAGATCCTGGGGGAGGCTCCAGAAGTTGCTGTCTAAGCCTGGCAAGTTTACCCTTCAAAAGCCCCAGATGGTACTCTGTGGCTTTGTTTTTTTGGGTCCTTTTCATCTCATCTTGGATCTGCTGGATTTTTTCAAGTACACCCATCTTTGAAGAGGTGTAGGGATGGACACATATCTTTGAGATCTTAAAAGGGAAGCGCAAAAGATGTGAGTGTCTGAGACATACTTTGTATATTTTAAAAGAATAGCTTTCGAAGCTTTTGCCTCGTCGCAATTAGGATGTGACTCATGAAGAGGAAAATTGATTACAACTGGTGGCTTGATAGATTCGTAGGATACTATTACTTATATATCAAAGGTGAAGACTCAAACTCCCTTGTAATATCCATGATGGTAGATTAAATCAAGAACTTGCTTAGCTGAAGTAACCTCTATGCCAGACGAAATGTAGCCTTTTCGGCAAAGCTTTGAAAGTTTGTGACATCTGTAATCTCATATAGCCTCTTCCACTGAGACCTCTTGCTAAATCTGATCGTATTCAAATAAGAAGGTTCAGCACCTGAATAAGGTCAAGCTATATGAAAGAAACTTACCCTTCTAAAACATCTCTTTAATCATCTAAGTGCCTATTATTGTGGATAAGTATATGATGCAAAAATCGGGGAACTCTACAATCGAAAATTTTATTCAAGGTGATGCTGGCTATCGTTCTCAGGACTCGCCATTCCGAGAAAGATAGGGGTTTGTACCATTTTATACTCTTATATCGTTCTTTCCCCTGATTTCACTATTCAGTGTCCCTGCCTCTGTGGAACGTATTGATCCCCCAACCCTCTGTGCTGCTGTGTTTATTCCGCCCTTTCAAAGCTAGATAAGAAAATTCCAGCGAAACTCATAGCAACGCTCTGAGACCAAGCCAAAATTTATGAAAATCCATCTAGCAGTATCTTCGTGGGTGTCCTTCAGCCGTAGTGCAAGCATCTTATGCTACACCGTTCTTGAAAATCATCTGCCAGGGAGAGCCAAAGAATCTTGATACTTGCATCAATCACCGAATGATCTGTTCTGTCGTGACTTTATATGACAGAATCTCATATTCGACGCGTCACTGCAGGAAAAAGAACATTTGATGTTCAAGCTTAGTGTTCAAAAAAATTCATCAGCATCAGCAGTCACTGATATCCATCGAAACAGGATTCCTTAGATTTCCTAGTGAGTGAAGGTGAAGTCGTGCCTCCTGTTTGATGCTTCACAGAGAAGCTTCGGAGCGTCCTCGTACAACCACTGATTCTTGCGAGCTCACGATTGATGATTAAAGTACCAGCTGTCTATGGTTGAGAATAATGTTCATGAGGGCGCCCACTAATGAGCAGTTCTACAACTATTCCAGTAATACAGAATCAAGTTTACAGTGTGTTACATACCTTTTGATCTGTTTCTCCGAATATGTTCAAGTTAAGCATTTAGCTCAACTGTTCTCTCTTCCATCATCTTGACAGCAGATGTTTCTTTCTTATCCATACCGCATCTTGTAAGCATATTTTGTGCTGTTGCGTAGGGTGTGCTTTTGAAGCGGCGCATTGTACTCATGTTGCCAGTTTTCTGTGACAATCGAAATCACTCATAGTCTTGAAAATATTGCAGGGAAGAAAGGGATTCTTTGTTTTTAGGATATCTCATTGGCAATATGAGATGAACCTGAAGTGATTGATTTTGATATCTCAACATTAGAGTATCATCTCTGTGTAAGTGATTAAATTAAGAATCAACTATTGATTATTTCAAGCAGAGATAAGACTTTTAACTCATATTGTGGGGAAGTGAGCCCTTTATTTTGGTCTTCTTTAAGATAATTGTCAGAATATATATTTAAAGCCTTAATAGACTCGTAGAATTTATTCTACAAAGTTTACCACTTATCTCATTCTGCAAATCAACCACGAGTCTAGTTCAAACTTTGAAAGGATTCACCCTGAGAGCTAACCATTTGTTTTTTAATGCTCGGTGAAGTAGATCTCGTATAAAGGAAAAAGCAGAACAACACGCTTATGCACACGATGGAAGCTCGAGTACCTCAGAATGCCTATAGAAAAAGAAACCCCCAAACGGTAGTAGAAGAACCAGGTGACGAAAGTTTCTGTTTACATATCGATGAACGTGAATTTTGAGAACAGTGAATTAATGCTGTATGCTTTATACGTTTCAGGCAGATCAAACTGCATCCAAAATGCAAAAAGAAAATAAAAGATCGGTAGAGAAAATTAGAGATTAAGAGAAGCTTCATGATGACAGAGATTAGAACATCATGAAGCCAATTCTCAGAGGAAATAATTTATCACTGCAAGAGAAGATCCAATTACATCGAAGCAACTAAAAATTGGTTGACCTTTTTACAAATATCATCTTGCATGGTATCAAATTTTTGGCCGATTGATTCCAATACAACACGAGTCTGTTGAGGGTATATAATTACGTTGTATATAGTGAAAAAAAAAGAAATTGAGACGTATCTAGATGGTGTAAGGTTCCACGCGAATGTGTCGTGGTCTACGCCAAAGTGTCCACAGAATTTGTCCTAAAGGACATCCTTACATCCGCTTTGAGCCTATGTTTCGAAAGTATAGCTTCTCAGCTCACGCTTCGTGGCAGAAAGGGTATTATAAAAAAGACGTAAGTATGACCCCGAAGAAAGTAAGACACTCCTAAACAGAAGTAGTAAGTTTCAAAGCAAGTTCCGCCGATTGCTTTACCCTGCAAAATTAAACACAGCCCTCAAGCTTACCAGGTACGAAAACTCACTTTCAACGGGTGGTACCCGGCGATGAAGCAGCTGGTATATGTACAGTGCGATACCCCCTATTGTGTAAATATAACCACACTGCCACGCAGAAAAGAGACAAAAGTAAAAGAAAAGATTCTCAAGAACCGATACGGCATTATACGCCATCCAAGCCAGGTCAGTTGGCATTACTGGACCAGCACTTTTGTTTTGTAACACTCCAGATGTGTTACAAGAATCGACCACTGTCCTGTCAATTTGACCCTGAAAGACTGTAAAATGTCCCTGTCAACTTGTTCACTCTCTCCTCTTAACCCTTCCATAGCACCCACACCGCCCTATTCTTCCACCGTTGCAGGTCTCTCAGACAACAAATTTCTAGCTTACTATGCCAGAATTGGAAACTCACGAATACATTCACTTTTCAGCGCTTATATACAGATACTCGTTCCTGATTTTTGCAACAATCAGAACTTCAAACAATCAATCTTAATTTTTGTTACACTGTCACTTCTCCGCCTTGAAATGAGTCATCTTGCGGTGGTCTCCCGTGAGGGCGGGGATCACCAACTGATACTGGGTGGTAGAGCTCTTTGCGTCTTCGCTCTTCTTCTCCACATACAAACTGGAAATCACACAGCTCTCGCCCACTGTGTAACCCACAAACTCACCTCTAGAGTCTCCACGCACCCGAGGGTCATCGCTGATTTCCCCTATATCCTGGTCCGACTTCAAGGGACCGGGAAAGGCGAATTTGCCAAATTCGCAGTCGCCTGAGGCTATTTTCGACTGAAACCTCTCACAGTTCTGGATAGGAATGAGATCGGACCAGTTTCTCTTGTTGAGAAAGTGAACATTGTTACGACGGGACCCGTCCACGTCTTGTGGGAAGATCGGAACCATATCTTCGTCAGTTTCCGGGTTGAAACGGTGGATTTTTAAGGCCCTACGGTTGAGCATGGCAGCTGCAGCGTCTGGCGGAGGAGCATTAACAATGGCGGAGGAGATCAGATTGAAGATAAGTCTTGGATCGTGAGTAGGATGCGCCAAAATCTCACTTCTCTCCACTTTTCTCTTGTGGAAAATTCCAGATCCGTGCTGGTGGATCCTAGAACGGAACCTCCCGATGCAGCACTGATGTACGTCTCCAGAGAGAATGGTTATTCTCACGTTTTTCTGAGCGGCAAACTTTGTCAGCGAGGAGATGAAGTCGTTACGTTCGTGCTTGTGGTGACGAGAGCACCAGTGGTCATCTAGATCGTCTAAAAGCTCCGCAGACCCGTCAAAGTCGTTCACAAGGCCCTTGGCCATGATCCGCTTGCGCCCAAGGTACCTTAGCGGAGCGAGAAGACGAGAAGTGAGGAGATACTCCAGCCAAACGAGACGTGGGTACGCAATGGGCACTCCAAGAAGAAGGTACACGTGTTTGATATCCCCGTTGGACTGGTCCACCTCTTTGGCAAGACGTTGGAACATGGCATCATACGTACTTTGGTAAACGATTCGCGAGAGAGATCTCTCTGTACGGCAGTCCAGACCGACAAAGGCGATTTCACGTCCTAGCCGGGTGTACACCGAGTGAGATCTCTGCTTGATGGAAGGCCCGTTAGTGTTTCCCAAGATCCAAGACGGATCCTTCAAATGAGTCTCTTCTGCAGCACTCATCTGGTGCTGGAAAAGCATATAGTACTTGTAGGCGGAGTCTCCGATCCCAGCGAACCGTGGCTGCTGCATGGTTTTCTCCTTGTACGATCCGAACCCGTCCAGAATGTCGTGGTCGTCCCAGATGTTGATGGAGGGAATAGTGCAGAGCGCCACGGGGAACATGAACTCCAAGTTGGTGCCGTTGTTGCCCTTCCACCATCCCTGGCCGTACCACTGCAGGTACAAGTGGAGGTAGAACTCGTTGTAGGACTTGACGATTTCCGGGGTGAGCGGGTCGTTTGAAACAGGAGACTTGTGTTCTAGCCACTCTTTGAAAGCACCGCACGCCTGCGTAACAGAGTCAGCATACAGCTGGTCTCCTCCACCCAGCATAACATGGTACCCGTTGGTGGTGGAGTGCTTCCGCACAACGTCTAGCCACATAGACCCTTGAAATTTCGACGTGTCTACCGGCATCGTGAACCCGTTGCATGAAAAGGACATGGTGTTCATCGACTGGTGGGTCCCAGGCACGAGAAAACGGAATTCCGGTTTGGTGTGCGAGTTGATGGAATATGCGATTTTCTGTTCATACGGCTGCATTGAGAGTTTGATGGAAAACCTCCAGAAAGTGTATCCGCTTTCCTGGTGAAATTTTTCTCCTGGGAAGGAGCCCTGCGAAATCATCTCTTCCAGTGAGGCATTGGCGTCACTCTCTCTGGAGGGACCTGCCAGAAACGAGACACGAGGCATAGAGGAGTCGCTTCTTTCGTCGCTGGTGACTAGCATCATCGAAGCACGGTAGTTTTCCGTGTTGTTTTCATGGGTTGCGATGAGACGCAAAGACGGGCCGCAACGAATGTCTAAAGAGGGAGAGCCGAATAGCGGCGGAGTAGGACATTCTTCAGGGGCGGTGGTTGAAGCCACTTTTGTTTCAAAGGGCTCAATGGGGATCGGGTTGAACCAGTCTCGTAGCATAATAATGCAGGGCTTCGCCGTGCTTCCTAAAGGGGAAGGATGGGCGTGCGTGGCTCAAAAGGGAAGGTCGTTGCCTGAAACGGGAATGCATAGAGGAGCGAGGATTACGACAGAGCGAAGCGATGGAGTTTTCTTTCTTTTCTGCCTGCGACAGAGCAGAGCGATGGAGCAGTCAGTTTTGATTGTTTTAAGGATTTTTTCTCTTTTTTTTCCCTCATAATGTCTTGTTTATATCGTGTAGATATATATCGATGTAACGCTTTGGCTTGAGACAAAAATGACAAAAGGTTCAAAATGTTACAGCAGCGCCAAACACTGTTATCTTAAGCTGTAGTAAAGCTAGTAATTATGAAATCATGGCATCGAAGCCTATGAAACTGCACTGCTCATGCAAGGTGACGCTGTCATGACGCACCACCTTCCGCTGTGGAATGCGGTGTAAGGATACGTTCTGTTCTGTACTTGTTCTGTACTGAAATCAATCAATCAGAAATTCGATACCACAGAAGCTGGTGGTACTTGTAGAAAGGTTACTCGATCCTTCCGTGGTGTGTTGTAGCCCTCGGTGGATGAAATGCCATAACTCTGGTCCTCTCAATTCATCCCCCAAACTCCAACATGAGGGAGAGACAGGTTTGTTGGCAACCTTAGAGTACTGTCGTTTTTTTGCGGTGAGAAAACTGCTTTGGGAGAATCTGGTTGTATACAGTTGCTTTATGCCGTGAGTG